>JAJIBD010007812.1:0-27959 GCA_021461705.1 Cryptotis parvus | reverse complement strand
TTGGTTTATTAATCTTTTGGATTGTTTTTTGGGTTTCCAGCTCATTGATTTCCTCTATAAGTTTTATTTTGTTTCCTTCTTTCTGCCTGGGGTTGGGCTCCTATCGTTGGTCTTTTTCTAATATTTTGGGCTGTGAAGTCAAGTTATTTATGTGGGCCCTTTTTCTTTCTTGATGAATGCTTGCAGAGCTATGAACTTTCCTCTTATTTCTGCTTTCTCTGTGTCTTGCATGTTCTTACAGTTGGTGTCTTCATTTTCTTTTGTTTCCAGGAATCTTTGGATTTCCTGTTTGATTTCTTCTATGACCCACTGTTTGTTCAGCAGTGAGCTGTTCAGTTTCCAGGTGTTTGGTTTGACTCCCTGCTTCTGTGTATGGTTAACTTCCTATTTCAGTGCAACATGGTCTGAAAAGATAGTTGACACCATTTCTATCTTTTTTATTTTATTTTATTTTATTGAGGTATGCTTTGTGGTTCAGCATGGCCTATCTTGGGGAATGTTCCATGTGCACTGGAGAAAATGTGTATTTAGCGTTTTGGGGATGAAAAGTCCTGTATATATCAACTAGCTCTCTTCCATTTCTTTCTTCAGCGCCAGTATTTCCCTGGTGAGTCTCCGGTCTCATCGATCTATCCATAGTTAATAAAGCAGTGTTGAAGTCTCCAACTATTATTGTGCTACTGATAATGTCTTTTTTTTGAGGTTTATTATCAGTTGTTTTAAGTATTTTTCTGGCCACTAGTTGGGTGCATATATGTTTAGTAGTGTGATTTCTTCCTGATATAAATGCCCTTTGTTAAGAAATGGCCTTCATTGTCCCTTCTAATCTTTTCAGCCTGAAGTCTATGTTATCATATACTAGTATGGCCACATTGGCCTTTTTGAGGAGTTGTTTGTGTGAAGGATGGTCTTCCAGCCTATGACTTTGAGTCTGTGTTTGCTCTGATTATTCAGATGTGTTTCTTTTAGGCAGCAGAATGTTGGATTCAGGTTTTTAATCCATTTTGCCACTCTGTGTCTCTTAATTGATGTATTTAGAACATTGACATTGAGAGAGATTATTGTCATGGAATTTTTTACCTACTTTCTGTTTAAACTTGTTTTGTTTTTGGGTTCTGTCTTATTTTACAGTAGACACTTCAATTCTTCTTTTTTAAAATTGGTTTTGATTCTATGAAGTTCCTGTGTTGTTGCTTATCCATGAAGTTATGTACCTTTCCTTCACATCTGAATGTAAGTAAGCCAGGTAAAAAAATTTTGGTGAGGCCTGCAGTTCATTGAACCTTTTCACAATATCCCACTATTGTTTTCGGACTAGGAGTGTTTCATCTGAGAAGTCTGCTCTAAATCTTAGAGATACTCCTTTTTATGTGATTTCCTTCTTTGATCATGCTGCTTTCAGTATTCTTTCTCTATTGTTTTTGTCATTTTAATTAGGATGTATCTTAGGAGTTTTCTATTGGGGTTTCTTTTAGCTAGTATCCTACAGGCCTCCTTAACCTGGGAGCATGAATTCTTCAGTTCGGGGAACTTCTCAACAATGATGGCTTTGACAGTTTCTTCTTCATCAGGGTTTTCTTCTTGTCCTTCTGGGACCCCAGTGATCCTATTTTGTTCCTTTTGGCTTCATCCCAATTTTCTCTGGTAGTCTGTTCATTCTGTTTGTTTTTTGTGAGTCATTTTTTTTCCCATCTACTGCTGTTGTCTAGAAAATCTTCAAACCTCATCTTGGAGATCACTAATTCTTTCTTTAGCAGTTGTTACTCTGCTTTGATGGCCTTCCAGTTTTTTTTTTTTATTTCACTTACCACATTTTTAATATCTGTCATTTATGCTTGTATTTTTGGTCTGCAGTTTACTCATTTCTGCTCTCATGTCATCTTGTATTTTATTGACTTTTTATTCCATTGCTTCTTTGAGTTCCGTATGCATCTTTAACAGTTCCTTCTGAAATTACTTATCAGAGAGGTTATGTAGCTCATCGTTATTGCTTAGTTCATCTAGGTTAGTGTCTTCACACACTGAGCTTGATGGAATTCTGCATTGCTTTACCATAATGACTATTGTAGGTTGAAAATGTGTGTTCTGGGTGTCTAGACAGTACAGTTAGTTGGTACCTGAGTTGTTTGCAGGTTTGGGTGGATTTCAAGGAATGTAGGGACAAATGCTCACTGGTATCTCAGGTAAGATAAATATTTAGTAGTTTGTGCAGATGCTAGTGCGTCCACGCAGTTTTGAATTTTGGGATGTCAGTGGGTGGTTCCTGAGTGTTTCCTTGGGGTGCCCTGGACACCATCACACCTGGTAGAGAGGATGGGAAGGGTCAGGAGGAGCTGGATGGAAGTGGTCCAGTGGCTGATCCAAGGTTTGGTAAGCCTCGGCCCCATTGGTGAAAATTCCAGACTTTACCCTGGAACTGAGTGTTTCTGTGGGGTGCCTGGGGCATTAACACACCTGGTAGAGAGAAGAAAACATTTCTTGATCATTTTTAGTAAATTACCTATAACCCAGCAATATAAAATAAATGATTGAGCGGCCGGAGTGATAGCACAGCGGGTAGGGCGTTTGCCTTGCATGCGGTCCACCTGGGATCTATCCCTGGCATCCCATATGGTCCCCGAGGCACCACCAGGAGTAATTCCTGAGCAAATGAGCCAGGAATAACCCCTGAACTTCGCCGGCTGTGACCCAAAAAGAAAAAAATGATTGAGGGTCTGCTTTGGGGGAGGCTTAAGTGGTGGTTGTAAAAAATATAAATAATTGTGGTGGGAAGTTGCAATGGTGGTGGAAGTGAGGTGGAATATTGAATGTCTGTAACCAATTAAAATGAGCAACTGTGTTAAAAAAAATGTGTATAAGCCCACTAGATTCAATAACTTCAATAAGTGAAAGCAATAGCACAGATGGTTCAATTTGCATGTAACAACTCAGTAAAAATCATGATTTTAGCAAAACTGTTATGAGATATATGTCATAATTAGCAATATCGAGTAAATTAATTATTGACTACTAATGGAACAGGCAGGGGGATGGGAAACTAGGGTCTCGGTGACAGTAAAGGCACATTGGTGGTGGGACTGATGTTGGAATATCAAACACCTGAAAAAACCATACTGTGAACAACTTCGTGAAGTCACAGTGTTTAAATAAAGTTAAAAAATTTTCATAAAAAAGTGCAACTAGAAAAGAAAATAAACTTTAAAATAGTTAATAAAAAAGAAAGTGAAAAGACACTGGCAAATGTCAAAACAGAAAACGTCATAGGGAAAGGAGAGTGAGGGACAGGTGCAATAATAGAGTAGATAAAAGAGGGGGAAAGAAACAGTACACTGGGTTGGGCTAGGGTATCTGCCTTGCACGCTGCCAAGTGCGTTAGGTTCCCAACATCCTACATAGTCCCCTGAGCACCACCAAGAGTGATTCCTGAGCACCGCAAGAATAATTCCTGAGTACAGAGCCAGGAGTAACCCCTGAGCATTGCTGGGTGTGACCCAAAAAAGCAAAGAAAGAGGAAAGAGTAGAAGATTGAGAAAGGAAAGCAGGCTATATTATATACAGGCTATAATATACACTGGCTCTAATATTTACAGTCTGTAATATATGTGGACTATAATCTGTAGAGGCTATAATATATACAAACTATACTATATACAGGCTATAATATATGCAGGCTATAATATATGCAGGTTGTATATGTACTGGCTATCATATATCACTTGTATCACTTGTCTTTCCGTTGTTCATCCGTTTGCTCGAGCAGGCACCAGTAACGTCTCCATACATCCTGCCACATGCTAGTGTAAGCGCAAGGGCATCTGCTCACTCCAGGAACACAAAGAGCCTCAAGCCTTTCCTTCAGGTCATGGGAATGAGGTCTATAATTGTTACTGGTTTTTGGCATATCAAATATGACCCGAGTAGCTTGCCAGTCTCTGCTATGCGGGTGGTATACTCTCAGTAGTAGGTGCTCCTCTAGTGCAATTACTGATGAACCAACAGGGAGAGATCGGCTTTTCTCTTTGGTAGAGCTCTGGCAAGCTGTGGAGTCCAGATGTTGAAAATGGCAGCCCTCATGGTGTGGGGGGTTCCTTTGGCTTCTTGTGAGGCTCTATTGTGATAGAGAGACAGAACAAGAACTTGCCTTCCCCTCCCAGGCACCTCATGATCAGCTGAGCACATGGAGAGCTGGTATCAGCTCTGCCCTGTGTATCTGATTCCAAAAGGCTATATAATTTCAGAAAAATGGTAATAGGAGTTGAGGTGTGTGATTTCCATAGGTTTCACCATCTGTAGATTTCTCAAACAGACTGGATAAATGAGAGAAGTAATGGAGGATGGCCCAGAAGAAATGTGAAATGTGGCACATTGAAAGTGCAACACCAACATCTGAGAGCTAGCCTGGGCCACTGTCTCAAAATGGGCAATAGATTTTAGAAAGAGAAGTCAAAAAATAGCCACTACTCCTACCTTCATAAAGCTTACAATCGGGAAGAGACATTAATCAAAATTTATATTGAAATAAAATCTTTAGAAGTATATTAGAAGTCATGGAAACATAGGGCATAAAAACTAACCTACAGGGAAATTTGATGGACCCCAAAAGTTTTTACCCCTTAAAGTCCTTCCAGCCCATGATCTCAACATATAAAACTCCGTATTATCCCATCTTCCATCAATAGTTATTAAAGGATATTCTTCCTCCTGGAACCCTTTTCATTGTATTCCTCTGCAACCCTAGAATAAGGCTTTTGATCCTGAAGATGACTGCCAGAAGGGTCAGAGCAGGAGGCCCATGCCAGACACCCCCACTAAGAGCAGAACAAAGTATAGCAAATAACCTGTGCATAACCCAGGTAAAGAACATGGAGGGACTAGGTTATAAACATGGAGCCGGCATCCAGATTGCCCACTACTGACTATAATATATACAGGCTATAAGAGAAACCTCACACACCACAATCGAATCCATTTTCAAGGTCCGGACTCCACAGATTGGCAGAGCCCCATCCAAGAGAGAAGCTGATGTCAAACCCAGGCATACATGTCTCCATGGCTAAACACACAAGGCTTCCTTGGAACTGGAGTTGGGGCCCTCCCTGACCTCAGTCCCCTCAGGAAGGCTTCGGTCCCTCAGTCCCCTTAGGAAGATCTGCCCAGAACTGTTGCCAGTGCAGTCAGCCATGATCCAGGGACACAGATGCACGGAGGAGCTGCTGCCTGCTCTCCCCATGGCATGGCCATGAATCACGCCATATCTCAAAGCCTGGAACACTGATGTGCCAGGTATCCCATCGCATTTCATAGAATTAAGTATTGGGCACACAATCACAATTGTGTGAGCATAATGTGTGGTCTGTGGGAACATATTGATAATTTCCTGTACAACGGACTCAAATGGCACAATAGAGATTTTAATAATCTCCACAAACTTTGGTCTAGGAACATATTCATTGACTGTATTTAGAGAATTAGCTCCAACAAGCAATATAGAATAGATTATTCAGTGTATGCATAGGACAGGCTTATACAGGGGTTGAGAAAAATTTGAAATAAGTGTTGTATGTAGGTGCAGTGGTGGTAGGTCTGGAATTGACTAGTAGAAACCCACTAGGTTCTAGAAAATCAAAAAGTGAATGTAAGAACAGAAATCAGCCAGACTCATACATAGCAACCCAGAAAAAGAGTCATGTTTTATCAATATCATTCTCTTATTTGGGCTGTAATGGTCAACATTATTAGTGCTGGCTAAGGGACCAGGCATGGGGATGGGATTGGGTGGGAAATGAGGGTCTCTGGTGGGGGCATACTGGTGGTAGAATTGATGTTGAACGCTGAATCTTTCTAACAACTGTATTGTGAAAAACTTTGTACTTTGTAATCAAGGGGTTTAAATAAAGTTAAAATTTTTTAATTAAATAAATAAATAAAATCTTGCATGGAAAGTTAAAAATATGTATGTATATATAGGCTATAAAATTGACATATCTTTCACTTTTAATAAAATTAAATCTGTCCATGTAACAATATTTAAAGCAATATTTAAAAACTTGGTTCTGGAGAGGTAATACAGATGATAAGAAGAATGACTTGCATGAGGCTGATCTTGGTTCAATATCTTGAGGCAGGCAGACAGTGGGTCTCCAAGGCAATAAAAGTTTCACCCTAAGACTGTCCAGATTCACCTGTTTGGAAAATGGAAACAAGGCTAGATAAGACCCTCAGTAGACCCTAAGGAATCTGGATCAACCTGTCTCAGCCTAGTCCCTTATCTGGTTACATTCCAGGACAGAAGACCCAGCAAGAACAGAAGTCTAGAAAAAGGAGATTTTCAAAGAAGACCACTCCTAAAGTCTACTTCCCTTGGCAGCGGCCTAGCAACCTAGGTTGAAACTCCATATGGAAGTAGCTTGGGGAGAAATCTATAAAAGACATCCTGACCAAAGGGCGGCACGCACATGCTGCCTGAGCCCTCGTGGCTGAACACATGAGGTGCCCAAGTACATGTGGTGCCCGCATTTCCCCTCTTGAGATGTATACTCTCTCTCTCTCTCTCTCTCTCTCTCTCTCTCTCTCACACACACACACACATTCCCTCCTCCTTCTCTTTCCTAAAACCTCCTTAATATAACCTGTTTTACTTCACTGCTTGTCGATTCCTGAAAATTCTTTTCTGCAAGGAAGAAAAGAACCCTGAGGAAACCCTGGGTAAGGCCTAGGACTGACTTTCCTTTCCTGCAAAGAGGCATTCCCTTGCTCCAGCCTGAGTCCGTGGCTCCCGAGAAATCTCTGGTGGTGGGGATCAACTCATGTGCCCAGAGATCAAGCGGACTTCAGGTGTGGCTTGACGGCCACCTTGTGGGGCCGGTGGGGCTTAGGCCCAAGCCATGCAGGGCTCATTGCAGACTTTATCAGTCCTAAATCTGCCCAGCAGGTCCTGGCGGCAGAGGCGGCTGAGAAGAAAGCGACGATCTTTCTTCCCTTCTGGCCTCACATAAGCCACCCGTGGAGGCCCACCTGCATCAGTACCACATGAACCCCCCAGCATAGGTAAGTACATCACTGGAGCCCCTGAGCACTAATAGAGTGGCCCAGGGAATCCCCAGCACTTCAGGGCCCTCACAGCATCTTGTCCCCAGCCTTCACAATGAACTGACAGCCCCCTCCCTGCCTGGGAAATGCTGGAAGGCTCTGGTCCTCTCCCAAAAATATGATTAACCGGAGATTTTGCAAGAGTACATAGTTTAATATCATAGTTTAACCATTCTAATTAGGATTACATCGTGGGAAATAGATGTCTCATCAATGAATAAAATTCAAAGGAAACTTTTTGGTGAATAAATAAAGCTAAGAGCTAAATTACTAAAATATATTATTTCATTGGATAAATAATTCTCCAGCAATATCATGGCATTGAGGTGTAATGATTAGTTTTGAGCACTGAAGTATATACTTGATATACTGAAAGAATAATACATAAATGGTACTGAAGCATAAGGAAGTTGATATGTCTTATGCTTATATATTAGAAGAATCTGGGCCATTGACTTTTATTATCACATAATCAGAATAATTTAAATAAAATGGAAGAGATTCATTGAAAGGTAAGTACGCATTTCAAAGAAATTTCAAAGAGTATCACTTTCTAACAAATCATTTAATAGACCATCTCATAGACATTATAATATTAGAATAAAATGGAAATCTGAACACTTTGAAAGGAAAATATTCTGTAAGTCACGTTACCATTACAAAGGAATGCATTTCAAATAGAATTTTAAACATTGTATTACACAATATAAAAGATCAAACAAAAAGTGACATAGAATTACACATAAGCACTGATTATTGATTAAAAATGCTGAAATAATTTTCTATCTCATTGCTTATAAGTAATGATAGCAAAAAATATTTTAAACTTAACTATAAAATTAGTAGCATATAAATTTTGGGACAAAATTGGGACATCTAAAAATACAGAATAGTTATATGTCAGTAACCTTCTATCATAGACTACAGATCCTGAAAAACAATATTTGCAGATTCTTTATTTTTTACAGATATTTACAGATTGTGTAATCACTGTATCACAGTCTTCCTGTAGATCATCGATTTGCTTCGAGCAGGCACCAGTAACACCTCAATATGTCCTGTCACATGCGAGATAGCCCAAGGGCATCTGCTTGCTCCAGAAACATAAAGAGCCTCAAACTATTCCATCAAGTCATGGGAATGAGGTCTATAATAGTTACTGGCACTTAGCATGTCAAATACAACACAGGTAGCTTACCAGGCTCTGTCGTAAGATATATATGGAGCTAATTTTGTTTGGCAGGGAGGGGCCACACCCTGCAGTGTTTCGGGGCTACTCCAGGCTCAGTGCTTCGGGAAGTGCATATTGCCAGACAAGCAAAGCATGTACCAAAGCCACTGAGCAAACTGTCCAGATCCTCGAGCTGACTTCCACAGAAGCTTATTAATTTCTCAATTTCTTACTGGGTCCTGTGTGCAACAGCATATAGCTGGTAGAAGAGAACAAAGTAAGAAATATATATAGTGCAAAAGGGGTCTAATTCAGATCAGAATTAAATGCATCATTTTCATGTTCTAACAGTTTCTAAAAATAAACTGTATGTTTCTATTTCCTAACTTACTCATGTTTCATTATTAGCATGTCTTATATTTTTCCACTGTGTCTCTAAAGTACATTATGACTTGACAGGGCAGTGCAAGATACTTTAAAAAAAAACATTTTACATGAAAAATAATCATTTGTATTATAAATGTTTAACTTAATTAGTTTTCTCAATCCAACAAGCATAGCTCATGTCTGTTTTGTTACTGAAATTACCTACTTCCTTGTTCCTTATTTGCCTTGCATATGTAAGCCCCTGGGGTCAATTCATATTTATATTATTTATTGATCAATTTCTATTTGAGTCAATAAAATTCATGGAAAGAATATTTAACCTGAGAATTGAGTCTGAATAATTACAAATTATATGTTATGCAGAAATCTTTGTGAGTGTGTGTGTCTGTGTGGGTATATATTAAATATATACACATATATGCATAAATATAGACATAAAAAGAATATACGTAAATATATTCTTTTTTGGTGGTCACACACGGCAATGCTCAGGGGATACCCCTGGCTCATTACTCCTTGTGGTACTTGATGGACCATATAGGATGCTAGGGATGGAGCCAGAGTTGACTGCATGCAAATGCCCTATCTGCTGTATTATTGCTCCAGTCTCACAATTCCTTTTTTTAACCAGAGTATAGAGAGATAAACAGTAATCAAACAGGAAACTATATTTCTGAGTTAGAACCAAGTGACCCATAAATTAAAGAAGAATCACTTGTATTACTTCTTGTCCTGTTGTTCATTGATTTGCTCAAGTGGGCGCCAGTAACATCTCCATTTGTCCCTGCCATGTGCTAGTATAGCCCAAGGGCCTCTGCTTACTCCAGGAACATGAAGAGCCTCAAACCATTCGTTCAGGTCATGGGAATGAGGTCTATTATTGTTACTATTTTTGGCATATCAAATATGACACAGGTAGCTTGCCAGACTCTGCCATGTGGGTGCTCAGTTTTTTGCATTTACTGATGTACTGTGCAGCTGCAAAGTGACCTTATGCAATAGGGAGCAGTTCATGGGCGGGTCCACCAGGCATCCCGGATGGGACAGAGGTGGGGAAAGGGACCCCAGCTCCATCTCTATGGAAGCTCAGTGACTTTAGCTGTGGAGACTGGCATTCCTGGGCTTTAAATAGGCATATTTCAATGGAGTAGGAATGTCCTGTTGAGTCGGAGGCGCAGAGATGAGACCCCAGGAACAAGATGTATTTCCATTAATATTTTTAATAATCACCAGCCAGAAGGGCAGTAGCTCTCATCTTGGCAGCTGACCCCAACTCCCTTATATCCCACCGCCTCAAAGGCAATACAACTTAGAGTTAAGTTTACATAGTTTACATTACAAAGACATTTCACATTCCTTGCATAGGATTTAAGAATGATAGGAAGGAGACAACCAGGAGCCAAAAACCTGCAGGGGTGCTATCTAGGTGAGGTGAGATGAATAAAAGAATGTGTTAAAGTTGCTACTTCTGTCTTCTGAACTAGCTCAAGATGTCCTTACTGACTGGATCTCCCGGGATGTCAAAAGATCACATGACCGCCCACCTACAAGATGGTCAGATTTCTTTGTCAAGACCCTGAAGGAATGGTTTGAGGCTCTTCATAGTCCTGAATCAACCAAATGCCATTGGGCTACATTGGCACGTGATAGGGTCCAATGGAAATGTTACTGGGACCTGCTTGAGCAAATTGATGAATAACAGGATTCAAGTGATCAAGTGATCAAGTGATGTAATGGTTTGAGGCTCTTTATGTTCCTGGAGCGGGATAATGCCTTTGGGCTATCGCATGTGACAGGATGTATTGAGATGTTACTGGTGCCTGCTCAAGCAAATCGATGATATATGGGAAGACAGTGATACAGAACAGAAAAAAAGCAATATCACCAAAAATGAGAATAAATGAACAGATAGTTCCCAAAGAAAACGTATAGATAGCTAACAGCTATACAAAAATGTCCTTTATTACTTGTTATCAAAGAAATGCAAATCTAAACCACAATGAGATTACACCTCACACCAGTGAGACTGGCACACATCACAAAGAACAAAAAGATCCAGTGTTGGTATGGATTCTGATGCAGGTGGGCTCACAGGTGGCTTATGTGAGGCCAGAAGGGAAGAAAGATCGTTGCTTTCTCCTCAGCCGCCTCTGCCACCAGGGACCCGCTGGGCAGATTTAGGACTGATAAAGTCTGCAATGAGCCTCTGCATGGCTTGGGCCTGAGCCCCACCAGCCCCACGAGGTGGCCGTCAAGTCACACCTGAAGTCCGCTTGATCTCTGGGCACATGAGTTGATCCCCACCACCAGAAATTTCTCAGGGAGCCACGGACTCAGGCTGGAGCAAGGAATGCCTCTTTGCAGGAAAGGAAATTCAGTCCTAGGCCTTATCCAGGGTTTCCTCAGGGTTCTTTTCTTCCTCGCTGAAAAAGAATTTTCAGGAGTCGACAAGCAGTGAAGTAAAACAGGTTATGTTAAGGAGGTTTTAGGAAAGGGAAGGAGGAGGGAAGGGGAGAGAGAAAGTACACATCTCAAGAGGTGAAATGCGGGCACCACATGTGCTCAGTCACCACATGTGCTCGGTCACATGGGCTCAGGCAGCATGTGCGCCCAGGCAGCATGTACACACAGCATGTGCACACCGTCCTTTGTTCAGGATGACTTTTATAGATTTCTCCCCAAGCTACTCCTATATGGGGCTTCAACCTAGGTTGCTAGGGCCATTGCCAAGGGGGAGTAGATATTGGGAGTGGTCTTTTGAAAATCTCCTTTTCTAGACCTCTGTTCCTGCTGGGTCTTCTGTCCCAGAATATAACCAGAATAGGGACTAGGCTGAGACAGGTTGATCCAGATTCCTTAGGGTCTACTGAGGGTCTTATCAAGTCTTGGTTTCGGTTTCCAAACAGGTGAATTTGGACAACCTAGTTTGAAACTTCATTGCCTTGGAGACCCCCTGTGTGCCTGCCTACATCAGATTCCAACTGCCAGTTGGAATTTCAGCTCTCAAATAATGAAGAATCAAACTTTTATATTACTCAGTAATCCCACTGCTCAGCATCTACCACAAAGACCTCAAAACACTACTTTGCAAAGATATTTGTGCTCCTATGTTCAATTCATTACTATTCACAATAGCCCAAAATCTGGAAACCGATTGAATATCTTTTGAGAGATAACCTCTGATTCTTTCCCAGCTCTGTTCTAGAGCACAGGCAGGGTCCCTTCAGGGAGACAGTCAGTTTCCCCATTGTTATGCTGTGTCATTTAGTTACCTGGGAACTGAACTGATTGTCCTTAAAACTAAAGGTTAATAAAATAAGGTCTCTTTTTGAATTATCTTATCACCTTTTACTTAGAGCAGCTTTGGAGTAATACTTGAATAAATGTGAGGGGTAAAGGAAAACATTGGTTTTTCAACAGCCAAACAGTTCAAAGAATACATTTTATATCTGAAGCTATTTCTTCGGCATAATTAAATTTATATTTTTTTAAATCAAATCTCTCTTTCCTTATGTCTTTCCTCTGGGCTTTACGATACTGAAAGTTTATCATTTATATCTCTTTACCTATAGTGACTATTTTCTTATAAGATGAGTAATTGTTTGCTTAAGAAATTAACAGGATGAGATCATTATGTTTTGTACTATCTGTGTAAGGAAATAGTTTGCCACAACAGTCAGAATTGTTTACCTTCTCTATTAAAGTCAATTCCTTTCTCATTTAAATATCTTTTGAAAGATTGAAAAATAAACACTGGGACTACTGAAAAAAATGCAACACTTCCCTAGATTCTGGGTACTATACTCTGAATTTATAAAGATTTATTCAGTCATTTCTTACAAGATTACTCTGATTTCAGTTCTAAATATTTCCCTCATAATTCAGACTAAATATACGTGTGTAAGATTTTTATTAATATAATAAAAACTCTACCAGCAAAAGCCGCTCACGAGGCGCCCGGGAGGGATGGTGGGTTCTAGCCCTAGCCCACCACCCCAGCAGAGCCTCGCAACAAGCCAGACGACCCCCCCACTCCATGAGGGCCTCCATTTTCCACATCCGGACTTCTCTCTCGTCAGACCTCCACCCAGCAGACCAGCCTATCACAGCCCGGCTCAGGACGCAGAGTTCCACCCTGCAGCAGTCTTTCTTAAATCCGGCCCAGGTATGCCGGTCCAGAGACTCGCACATGGGGCAGAACTGCTACTGGCTCTCCCCGTGACCAGCCGCTCACAAGGCGCCCTGGAGGGATGGTGGGTTCTAGCCCTGGTCCACCACCCCAGCAGAGCCTCGCAACAAGCCAGACGACCCCCCCACTCCATGAGGGCCTCCATTTTCCACATCCGGACTTCTCTCTCGTCAAACCTCCACCCAACAGACCAGCCTATCAGCGCCCGGCTCATCGAGTTCCACCCTGCAGCAGTCTTTCTTAAATCCGGCTCAGGTATGCCGGTCCAGAGACTCCGCAGACATGGGGCAGAACTGCTACTGGCTCACGAGGTGCCCTGGAGGGATGGTGGGTTCTAGCCCTGGTCCACTACCCCAGCAGAGCCTCGCAACAAGCCAGACGACCCCCTACTCCATGAGGGCCTCCATTTTCAACATCCAGACTTCTCTCTCATCAGATCTCCACCCAGCAGACCAGCCTATTAGCGCCCGGCTTGCGTGGCCGCTTTGCGGCCGGCGCGGTTCATCAATAAATGCTCTACTTAGAGATGGCTACAAGAATATGCTACCTGCACGGTAGAGCCTGGCAAGCTACCCGTGCTGTATTTAATATACATGCCAAATACCAGTAACAATTATAGATCTCATTCCGGAATGGATTGAGGTTCTTTATGTTCCTGGAGCAAGCAGATGCCTTGGGCTCTACTAGCATGAGACAGGATATATGGAGATGTTACTGGGGCCCACTCGAGCAAATCAATGATGAATGGGAAGACAGTGATACAGTGATACAGTGATAGCAGCAAAAGGGATCAGAACACAGAATTTATGATTAAATTATACTCTTAGCATGGTTTTAAAATTCAGATGTTTACTCATTTTTGGAATCCCAACTTTTAGAGCTACAGTATTATTACTTGCAGGAGATCCACACATTATAGGACAATTTCAGTCTTTCAGTATAAGAAACACAGACACATTGAAACCTCTGACTTTTCTTTTCTTGTGCATACTCATTAGTGAAAAAGACTGTCCCCTGCCCCCAAAAAGGACTGGAGAGATCATTTAGCAGGTGTGGTGCTTCCTGCACACATGTTCCATACCCCACAATGAATACGGTTCCCCACCACCAGCAGGAGTGATCCCTGAGTGCAGAGACAGTAGTAAGCCCTGACACAGTAGGGTGTGCGCCCCTATAACAAACAAGCAAGCAAACAAACATTTAACTCATAGGGACAGGTTTTACTATAGAAAGAATTTCTGGGTATAGGAAAAAATATATATATATACACACACATACATACATACATAAATATATATACATATGTATACATATGTTTTTGGGGTCACACAAACACAGCTTAGGGGTCACCCCTGGCTCTGTACACAGAAATTACTCCTAGTGGTACTTCTTGGAACATAAGGATGCTGGGGATTGAACCCAAGTTTGATTTGGGTTAACCAAAACCTAATATTAATCTCAATGTTATTTTATAATTTGGACAGGTAGCATGTGAAGAGCCAAGCTAGTGCATTAATGAGTACTGATGGCAGATTCTTCAGGTGTTCGGGTCTGACTTTGTCTGGGCCTGGTGCTGTTCCCTTCTTTACCGATAAAATGGCATGTTGGGTTTCAGAAGGGAGAACGTTGGGAATGACATATCCATCCTGTGGAATTTGGTATGTTGGCAGGTGGACATGGCTATCAAAGAGATCTGAGTAGAAGTCATGGATAATCTTCTCCATTGCCTTTCTGGAAGATGTGGCGCCGGAGGTCAGTCATCTTGGTCTTATAGTTGGTGAAGGACAGGTGGGCAGTGCGAATGCTTTTCCCAGCTTCTGCTGCATCTTCCAGTATTTCTGCTCTTCTGTCTTTGAGGTCTTCCTTTATTGCCAAAACCAGTAACAAAAATGTTTATTTTCATGACCCCAAAAGAGCCCTTAATACAGCAGCAGTAAGAAAGGCGAACAAGCAGTGCCTGATAAAATTTCACAGCCAACCTAGGCTGCCAAAACGAAGAAGGACTAAAATGACTGTCTGTACTTTAAATGCACGTGCGCTGGCATCGGAAGCATATATTGAAGATGTTGTGGTTAATTTCATTGTGGAACTGTCCACCAGGAGATTCTCATGTCCAATGTTTTGCTTCAGCCTTCTGGAACTGTGAGTTCCCATGAATGGTCTTGGTGGACATGATGAACTCAGATTGTCTCTCACCCTGTTCGTTCAATTCTAGGCCATGGGTCCCGATGTGGAGTTCTTCAGCAGATCTTCTTGGTCCTATGTTGGCATTAAAATCACCGACTATGATCTTGTAGAAGGTGTGATCTTTTTTATAGAACTACTCCAGTTCCATGTAGAATTTCTCAATTTCAACTTCCTTATATGTGGATGTTGGTGTATAGACAATGAAGATAGAAATTGCTGGTAGTGGGCCACATCTCTTCAAGTGTAATCGTCCCATCCAGTTTGTTAGGCATTCAAATGAATCAATGTTGATGGCCATGTTCGTGTTGACAAGGACACCAACGCCACCGGCGCCTCTTTCGGCGCATGTTCCAAGGAACAATTCTTCTCCTGTGTCAAATACGGCATGATGTGACTGACGCCTCCTTATCTCAGTCAGACCAATGATGTCGTACTTGATCTTTTGCACTGCTTGTTCACCTTTATTACTGCTGCCGTATTAAGGGCTCTTTTGGGGTCATGAAAATAAACGTTTTTGTTACTGGTTTTGGCATATCGAACACGCATCGGACAGCTTGCGAGGCTCTGTCGTGCTGGCGCTATAGTCTCATTGCAAAGTGCCCTCCCAATGGAAAACCAGCAGGACAGTTCTACTGTTCAAGAAGGGAGACATTCACAACATCAGCAACTATCGCCCCATCTGTCTGTTGTCCATCATCTACAAGCTGTTCACTCGAGTCATCCTGAACAGGATTAGCAGAACACTAGATGAAGGACAACCATGCGAGCAATCTGGCTTCCCGGAAAGAATTCAGCACAATCGACCATATCCACATGGTAACCAAGATCATTGAAGTTTGTAGGGAGTACAAGATGCCGCTCTGTCTCACATTCATTGACTTAAAGAAAGCCTTTGATTCTGTGGAGACTGAAGCAGTCATCGAAGCCCTAGCCAAACAGGGTGTCCAAACCCAATACATCAAGATCCTTCGTGAGCTGTATTACGGATTCACCACCAGGATCTCACCATTCTACAAGGAAGTGATCATTGATGTCAAAAGAGGGGTTCGGCAGGGTGATACCATTTCACCAAAACTCTTCAGCGCCACCTTTGAGAACATCATGGACAATTAGAATGGGAAGGAATGGGAGTGAAGATAGATGGTCGGCAACTACACCACCTCCGCTTCGCTGATGACATCGTTCTAATAACACCAAGCATTAGCCAAGCGGCACAAATGCTGGCTGATTTTGACCTAGAATGTGGAAAGATAGGTCTACAGCTGAATCTCATCAAAACTATGTTCATGAAAAATGAACTATTTCCAGAGGCCCCATTCACTCTCAATGGAACAAACATCTCTGAATGCAGCAGTTATGTGTACCTAGGTCAAGAAGTCAACATGATGAATGACCTAAAACCTGATCTGCTCAGGAGGAAGAGAGCAGCATGGAATGCCTTCAAAGGCATCGAAGAAATAACTAAAAGGACAAAGAACCTCCGGCTCCGGGCACATCTCTTTGACTCCACCGTTCTCCCTGCATTAACATACGCCTCAGAGACCTGGGCCCTACAAAAGCAGGATGAGAATGCTATTCGGGTCTCCCAGAGAGGAATCAAAAGAGCTATGCTTGGAATATCATGCCTCACTCAAGTGAGAGAAGACATCCGGAGTTCTGACCTCTGTCGCTATTCCAGAATTCGGAATGCTGTCTCGTTTGCCAAGGTATCGAAAATCAGATGGACTGGACATGTAATGCGATTTGGAGACGACCACTGGACTAGAGCTATTACCAACTTGATCCCAAGGGATTTCAAAGACCATGTGGCTGCCCACCTACAAGATGGTTAGACTTCTTGGTCAAGACCCTAAAGGAACGGTTTGAGGCTCTTCATATTTCTGAATCAACCAGATGCCATTGGGCTACCTTGGCACATGATAGGGTCAAATGGAAATGTTACTGGTGCCTGCTCAAGAAATTGATGAATAACGGGATTCAAGTGATCAAGTGATTTTATAATGTGATCGAGTTGAGCTGAACTTCAAAGTTACATCTGAGCTCTGACAAACATGCCTATTTATACATAAATGCTGTCAGAGGGACTTTTGGCTTACAGAAGACTTTCATCCTGAAAAAGAAAAGAGAGCTTCTTATATCATTCCATGAAAAACTATGTCAGAAAGAGGCCATCCAATCAGAAGACATCTAATCACTGTTCTTTTCATTCCTGTAGAAAAAGTTGCAACAAAACGAGGTTTACTTCTGACTTTTGCACATTATTGTAGTGTGCATACAGTGTTGGGGGGGATCATCTATTTTATCTTTACACACTAATAGCTTTATTGATATATGATTAATGTACCAGATTAATTATTGATTTCAACAAATTATTCATTAATAACTTGATAAGCTTATTAACATAATGATCTTTAATTTATTAATAGATGCCTCTAGTATTGATTTATTAATAAATGTATTAAACCAATTATATAGGTCTGTTTATATTGTTAATTTTAATTATAATTATCATTAATTATTTTTTATTTCTTTTTTTAATATTTTATTATATGATCATGAGATATACAATTACAAAAATGTTCATGTCTGGGTTTAGGTCATGCAGTGTTTCAGCACCCATCCCTCCACCAAGTCTCTCTCTCTGTCTCTCTCTCTCTCTCGCTTTCTCTCTCTCCCTCTTCCTTCTATTTTCTATTACACATTGTGGCTTTCAATACATATATTTTAGGTTATCATGTATATCTTTTTGCCTATATTCAATGCTCAGTTCTAGGCTGGTATTATAAATTTCTATGATAGTCGGGGATGCCACTGGGGTCCCGACAATAAGAGGACAGAGGTTCTCTTCTACCTCCAAGAAGAGAGGTAGAAGAGAACACGGGGGGAATGGATGAAAACTTAGTCCAGCACAGTTCCAAAAAGGCTTTTAATAGTACAAAAGCTCTACCACCGCAATCCAATACAATGAAATAACTCTAGCTCTGGTCAGAACTTAGACCATACAAGAGAGCCCAAGTCTCCCACCAAAGAGAGAGAATCTCACCTGAGAGGAGTCCTACCCAAAAGAAGGAGCAGGAAAAGAGGGGCAGGGGGCCTCAAGTCAGTCAGTCCCCTTATATACACCAAAGTAATCCTATCTGTGGACAGGGAGGGTCCTGTCAACAAAGAACCCTAAATAGAGTGTAGAAGGGTGGTGCCACATCCTATTACAGTTATAAACAAAGGATTATATCCTTCTTCTGAGATTATTTCTTATGTAAAATACTGGAGAGAGAGAGAGAGCTGGATGGATATAAAGTAATACATCTTAATTTCATGGGCTTCATGTAATCTAGATGGTACCCACAAGATCCTTCATATTATTATCTGCACCAGGGTGATTCTGAGTATCTTGTTCTCCGTATACTGAAAGGGTCACACTTGCCTGCTTGAGGGCAAACTAGTATGATCCTTCCTATAATCTTAAAGATAGTCTCAATGTAGCCAGGGTGGTAATCTCCTGGTAAATTCTAACTGTCCCATGCTGGGTGCAGTGGGTATAAAGAGAATTTGTGCCCAAGCTAGAAAACATCGAAGTCTTAGTAGATCTATAAGTCTGTCTAATAAGTCAGAAGTTATTCAGAGTCAAGGTGACTTCTGTAACTGTCACACCCTCTAGCAGTATTTACATAGAAGAGAGATCTCATTAGAATGAACCTTGGTTTAAGAACATGTACGTAGATTAAGCTGTGAGTGGGTAAAACAGCAAAGCTCCCAGACTAGCTAAACCTGTCATCCAACCGATGATTATTAGCACACTGTTCTCTTCTATGTCTTACTTAATCTCTGACTCCCACACATTTTTGGTAGATTCCACCTGTTGATAAGGCCTCCTGATTCATGTTTTGCCTACCTTGAATATTGATATCACATATATTTATATTATGCAGATAAATGCTTTCATTCTATACTTGTCTTTTTTCCTCCTCACTGATTTCACTCAACATGATCCTCTCCATTTCCATTCATTTATAGACAAATTTCATAACTTCACTTTTCCTAACATCTGCATAGTATTCCATTGTGTAGATGTACCAAAATTATCATTAATTATTAATTTATCATACAATTAATTTCAGAAGAGACAGCTTAATGGACTGAGTGCACGCTGGGTTTGATCCCCAGTACCGCTTGATCCCTTGAACACCTCCGAAAGTGAACACTGGGCTTAGATCTGGGATATTTTCTGAACTCTGAGATTAAATCACTTGATCACTTGAATCCCGTTATTCATAGATTTGCTCAAGCGGGCTCCAGTAACATTTAAAGATTAAATCACTTCCCCTAAAAAGTTAAACCTAAATAAAATCATTATACAATTAAGATAATTTTAAAATATATCATAAGAATATATGTGTATGTGAAGCTTTAAGGATAATCTCAATTAGTTTCTGTTATTCCCCAAATATCTGTTCTGAATATTTCCTATCATTTAAGTTATATTGTGATTTTTGTGACTGATTTCTTGAACTTAGATGCTTTTGGAATTCATCCATACGTGCTGCACATGAATGAGTTCTTTATTTTTTTTATCACTGAAACAATCCACCATGTGATTATATTTTATTAATCTATCAGTTAGTGAACAGCATTTCCCATATTCCCAAATTCTGGCTATGTTAGCCATGTTAGGTAACGTTATTATAAATATCTGTCTTTGTGTGATGATAGTTTTATTTTTTAATTTTCCTTGGCATATAAAATGAAGAATTGTCTAGATTGATGTTTGTTATCTGTTTTTGTCATTGCCTGTACTGAGAATCTAAGGTTCCACATCCTTGAGGGTTCGTTTATTTGTTTGTTTGATTTGATTTTAGTTTTGGGGTCATACCTGGAGTTGCTCAGGACTTCCTCCTGGCTTTGCAATCAGGGTCACTCCTGGATAATAATGTTGAACAATTTTTGATGCATTTATTGGTCTCGTATATTTTTCTTAGAGAAATATCTATAGAAATCTTTTGCCTATATATAATTAAGCCATTTTACCAGAGTAATAAAAGAAAAAAGATTGAAAATATTTGTCTTTCAATTGTCTTACTTTCAAAAAAAAAGGGTTTTGGCAGTGCCAGGCCTCCCCCACACAAGGAGAGTGCTCACCACAGAACTATAATCTGACCTCTCTCTTCTCTTTCTTGGTGGTATGACTTTCAGCCCACTTTTTAATTTCAGTGAAGCTGAATTCATCTGTTTCATTCGTTATGGCCTGTGATTTGCCAAATGCAAGGACATAAAAATTTGATCCTGTTTCCTTTTAGTTTTATAGTTTTAGCTCATGTATTGGCAGTTAATAAATTTAATCTTGCATAAGACATAAAGAATGAGTATACTTTCATTGTCTTGTATGTGTGTATTTCATCTAAATGATCTAATTTGTCTGCATGTAATTGTTCATAGTATTCTTCATAATCCTTTATCCCTCTAAGGAAGGTAACAATTTTTCCTCTTTCACTCTTGATTTTAGGGTTTGGGTCTTCGGCTCTTTTTTTTTTTTTTTTGACTAGTTTATTTATTTATTTATTTATTGGTTTGTTTATTTAATTTTGAGTTTTAGCCATCAGATGCCCAGGCTCTGAAATCAGGAATACTCCTGGCGCCGCTCAGGGCCACATGGATCCCTGAGGTTGAACCTGGTTTTGACACACACAAGGCAAGCAGCCCTGCTTGACTAGTGTATCCCTTAGTTCTTTCCTCAATCTTTCTGGAAATGTTCTGAACTGTCTGTCTCTGCTAATACCGTGCTCAGTTACTAGTCTCTATTAATTGCTTGTTAATGTCTCTGATATTTTTTAAGATGTCTGGTTGTAAACTTTCACAGTTGGAGCCAATTACACTCCAGCTCCATTTCAGGTTTGGCTTGGTCCAATCTTCAGAATGCTTACCCAGAAAAAGCCTTACATTTCCCCACCTAAGTTATCAATTAAATATCTAGCTGCTTTACAGTTTTGCTTTTGGCTATACATAGAGCTAGCTTTAAGCTTTCTTTTCATTGATAATTACCAAGATTTCCATGGTCTTGGTAACTTCTTAGGGATGAACCTCCCCACACTCTATTTCCAATACAATCATCTGCCTAAGGGGCAACCACTGAGCTATTACACCTGCCTCTCCATTAGGTGAAACCTTTGTCCTCCTCCTACATAGATGGAGACAGGAATAACACTGCTTCTTCTCCCAAGGTGAACACTCTGTTAGATATGGTCCAGATGGAGAATGGACGCAACTCTTGGCTCTCAGTTTTCCAAACTGAGCACTTGACACCCCCATTATTTGAGTGGGCACCAGTAACATTTCCATTTGACCCTATCACGTGCCAGTGTAGCCCAATGGCATCTGCTTGCTTCAGGAATGCGAAGAGCCTCAAAATGTTCATTCAGGGTTTTGACGAAGAAGTCTGACAATCTTGTAGGTGGGCGGCCACATGATGTTTTGACATCTGTGGGATCCAGGCTGTAACTGCTCTAGTTCAGCTGTCATCTCCAAACCGCATTACATGTCCAGCCCATCTAATTTTTTGATGCCTTAGCAAAGGAGACAGCATCCCTGACTCTGGATCGTCGACGGAGGTCAGAACTCCGGATTCCTTCTCTAAACTTGAGTGAGGCGTGATATTCCAAGCATAGCTCTTTTGATTCCTCTTTGGGAGACCCAAATAGCATTCTCATCCTGCTTTCACTATGAGAAAGGGCCCAGGTCTAAAACTAAACATGGAACACCCCTGAGATGTGGACTAAGAAGGACCAGAGAGATAGCACAGGTAGTAAGGCTCTTGCATTGCACGTAACTGACACTTATTTGATTCCTGGCACCTGATAATTGTCCCCTGAGCCCTCCAGGAATGATTCCTGGGCACAGAGTCATGAGTAAGCCCTGAGCACTGCCTACTGTGGCCCCAAAACAAATAAAAAAGTGAGCTAAGTATGGGAGGTAGAAGTTCACTATTCTTGGCCTACTACTTGGGTACACCTTTTTATCAGATTGTGAAACTCATGGCTTGTAGGAAATAAGATAAAGCATGTAGGAAACTTATGGTAGGGGTTTCAGAATGCTAGAGACCTGTGTTCTGGGTAAATCAATCTCCTAGCTTTCACTGGGGCTGAGGGAAGCAGTCTTCACAGCTGTTTTCTCTGAAAACAATCTCCAAACTCTTGAGCTGACTGTGAAGGTTCAGGTCTTGGTTCAGATGCCCAGATTTTTGCACTGTTTACTAAGACTTAGTAGAATTTCCTGAACAACTTTTTTCTTCCTTTGCTGTGTGCTTTCTTAGAACTCTTTCCAGAACTATCAAATAACTGCTTTAAAATCATTGAATTTTTTATGTTTGTTTCCTTGCAAAGGCTTAGACAATTTCCTTATAACAGCAGTCTCAGACGTTTTCTATTTATTGTTATCTTCCTTAGTAAATTTTCTATTTGTTCTATGATGGAACGTAAGCAATATAATTTATTGCACAGAATATACCATATATTCACAAATAAATATAGTTTGCAAATAAATATAATGTTCTGGATTGCTCAAAATTTTTTTTATGGTTAAGGTGCTTGTTCTAACTAGTTTAGAGCAAATGCACCTTGAATACACTTCTGGGTTTTTTTTCTCATGTTCTACTTTGAATATATTTAGTTTTCCATCAGGTTTTCCATTCCTTTGTAGTAAGTGCCTTGGCACTTCATGCTCCCACTGTCCAGTCTATGAAAATTTTCCCCTGAATTTTTCTGTAATCCAAGAAGTCTTGGCTCTGAGTTCATGACCCTGAAATTTTTCTGTAATCCAAGAAGTCTTGGCTCTGAGTTCATGATAATTTTAGCAATTAAAATACATGAATAAATTTTAAATTCATTGATTTTTTTAAAAAACTTGTTAAATTTACTGGATACTAGGATTTTATTTTTATTTATTTTAGTTTTGGAGCCACACCAGGCAGTTCTTGGGGCTGACCCTGGCTCTGCACTCAGAGATCACTCATGATGGGCACGAGGGACCATATAGGGTGTCAGGAATAGAACTTTGTCTGCTGCATGCAAGGCAAATGCCTACCTGCTTTACTACTCTGGCCCCAAGTATGGGCAACTATTCTCACTGTGATCTCTAAACCAAGTAGAAAATTTTTAATATAATTTAATGGTAGCTGCAATATACATCAATCTTACTTGCCTTTGTTGAGAGTAATTTTTAATGGTTGTCAGCTGTATGCTAGAGTTGATGAAAATGTTTCATGAATTACTCTGAGAAACCAACATGCCCATATACCTTTGAAAGCATTTCCTGAAAGCAAAATGTAATCTAAGAATCTGAAACATTTGTTTGACAATTGTCACATAAAAATGTTTTAACTAAGTGTTTTTATATTTCCATGTAGATCCAAACCGGTAGAATATTTCTAGTTTTTGAGTGTATAAAATGTACTACTAGGAGTCTTTCAAGAATGTATGTGCAAAGTAGCCGCTTCAGCCATTTATCAAACATCTTCAGATCATCACACTATTCCCCAGAGAAAGCAGCCAAAATCAAGGTCTGCTGTGCTGATGCAAGTGAATGATGTCAACACCTTTCTGTTTGCTTTCAAATTTCATTATACTGCCATGAGATAATCAGTTACAACACTGTTTTTTTTTTATTTTTTTATTATACCACCGTGAAACATACAATTACAAAGGTGTTCATAATTGGTTCTTGGTAATACAGTATTCCAGCACCCATCCCTCCACCAGTGCCCCATTTCCACCACCAATGTACCCCTCCCCCCCCCCGCCCCCACCCGCCTTAATAGCAGGTACCCCAGTTTCCTCTCTTTCTCTCTCTCTCTCTCTCTCTGTCTCTGCATCTCTCTCCCTCTTATTTTACACATTGTGGCTAGCCCTGCAGATATTTAGTTTATCACTTAAGTCTCTTTGTGTATATTCAGTGGTGAGTTTTAATCTGCCATTACCATTTCCCATATTTATTAAAACACTGGTATCTATATCCTATTAATGAATGCAGTCATTCTATATCTGTCCTTTTCCTTCTGACTAATTTCACTCAGCATGATAGACTCCATGTCCATCCATTTGCAGGTAAATTTCATAATTTCATCCTTTCTGACAGCCGCATAGTATTCCATAGTGTAGATGAACCACAGTTTCTTTTAGCCAGTCCTCTGTTCTCGGGCATGTAGGTTGTTTCCAGATTCTAGCTATATTGAATAGCGCAGAGATGAATAAAGAAGTACAGATAGTGTTTCTGCTATGTGTTTTTCGGTCTCTTGGGTATATTCCCAGGAGTGATATTGCTGGATCAAATGGGAGCTCAATATCTAGCTTTCGGAGGAATGCCCATATTGTTTTCCAAAAGGGCTGGACCAGTCGGCACTCCCACCAGCAGTGGATGAGAGTCCTTTTTCCCCACATCCACGCCAGCACCGGTTGTTCTTGCTGTTTTGGATGTGTGCCAGTCTCTGTGGGGTGAGATGGTACCTCATTGTTGTTTTGATTTGCATCTCCTGATGATTAAAGATGAAGAGCACTTTTTCATATGCCTTTTGGCCATTCGAATTTCTTCTTTTTGGAAGCTTCTGTTCATTTCTTCTCCCCATTTTTTGATGGGGTTGGCTGTTTTCTTCTTGTGGAGTGCTACCAGTGCCTGATATATTCTGGATATTAACCCCCTTGTCAGATGGGTATTGGGTGAATATCCTTTCCCACTCTGTGGATTGTCTTTGTATCTTGGTCACAGTTTCTTTTGAGGAGTTACAACACTGTTAATGATTACGTTTCAGTCATGCAGTGTTCCTGCACCCATCCTTCCACCAGTGTCCATTTCCCCTCCACAAATGTCCCCTGATTGCCTCCCCACTTCCCCCAGCCTGCATCTATAGATCTATAGCTCTCTCTCTTTCTCTCTCTCTCTCTCTCTCTCTCTCTCTCTCTCTCTCTCTCTCTCTCTCTGTCGTTGTCTCTGTCTCTGTCGCTGTCTCTGCCTCTTTCCTCTTATACATTGTGGCTTGCAATGAAAATAAAAGATTGAGATTGGGGCCAGAGCGATATATCCCCAGCTCCAGCAAGGAATGATCACAGTCAGGAGTAAGGTCTGCCTAACTGTGCCAGGTGGGACACCAAAGCAAAAAACAAGCAAAAACAAAAAACAAACAAACAAAAGATTGTGATAAACAAGCGCCAAGAAAAGAAATTACTTTCCAAGGCATCACAGTTAGCACAGCTGAGGGAACCCCGACCTTAGGAAAACTGGAACGTAACAAAGCGGCCCCTTTTTTTGACGGGATGGAGCAGGGGTGTCGGCCACGTGCCGTTCCTCGGAAATTTTCCCTGCCCTGTGGGTGCTGGGGCGCCACCCTGCCCCCACATGCAGACCACGAACCATTCACGCGCCCAAGCAGCCTGTATCTGACCAGCCACCGCTCAGAGTCCGACCGAAGTCTCGACATCAATGCAAGCCTCGACATCAATGCATCCGTTTTGTAATCTGCCCCCCATGGCCACAGTCTCTATAAATCTATAAGACTGGTTTGTCTCGTTGCACCGAGAACTGATTTTTTTTTTCACAAGTGTGATTAAGGGAAACAAGCTGAGTGCAAAGACCCCCGAGTGTCGCCAGGGACCAGCCCTCCTGCAGGGCCGCGCTGGCCGGCTCGTCAGCCCAGGGCGCCCCGGGACCCGCGGCCCGGAGCCAGGCAGCCTCCCCGGAGCTCGGTGCCGGGTGAAGCTCGGAGGCTCAGCCGCCGGCGGAGAAGCTGCGAACCCGCGTCTCCGAGACTTGTCCCCGCGCCGGGGCCCGCGCGCCTGCGTCACCGCGAGGTGGCCGGGGCTGAGCGGGGGACGCGGGGACACGAAGGGCGTGGAGCACCGAGCGAGGTGCTCGGGGCCGGCGGCCGGGACTGGGGAGCCCCGAGCGCGGGCAGGGCGCAGGGGCGGGCCGGGCGCTCTGGGGCACCGCACGGTGGCGCCGCTCGGGCCCGGGGCGCCCCGGACTTGGCGGGCTGGGGGAACCCGGGAGACTCCCCGGCGCCGTCTGGTCCCCGCCTCCCCCCGCCCCGGCCAGTGGCGTGGGGAACCCGCGCGGCCATGTGGGCGCCCGCGACTCGGGCCAGTTGTCGCCGCGGCCGCCGAGGCGGGAGGACTGAGCCGAGCCCCGCGCGGTCCCCGGAGCCCACCGGAGGCTCAGCCCGGCTGCGATGAAGGGAAATGCAGCGGCTCGGTGCGCGCCCGCACCCCAAGAAGTGCAGCCGGTAAGGAAAGCGGCCTCCGGACCCCGCTTCGCGTACAGCCCCCCAAGTCCGGAAGTCTGGGCTTTGGGGCTCTTCCAGCCCCTCACCCTAATTCCTCCGCGTTGAACGCCCCCCCCCCCCCCACCCCCGCCTCTCTCCAGCACTGACCCCTACACCCCATGCCACCTCCCACCTATTCCTGGCAGCTTCTTTAACCCGAATGCAGGCTTCACTTCCTCTCTGCCTGCGAGTTCTTGGGACCCGGGCTGGACTGTGCAACGTAGTAGAAAACAGCTGGCGTTTCTGTGCCCCAAGGCTTGATAACTAATCTGCATGCTGACTTAAAGACTTGCATAACTTAGAGACAGAGAGAAAGAGAGAGTGAGAGAGAGAGAGAGAGCGAGAGAGAGAGAGAGCTTTCTTCAGTGGGATATGCCCCTAATATGCCCAAGACCACCCTATATAACCCGTGATGAATACTTATTAATTAGCATGTTATAATTTGCGTATTTATGGCTTGATGATAGCAACGAAGCTGGTCACCACTATTGAATAGTCTGATCTTAAACATTTCATTAGTTACTGAATGTTTCCTAGTAAACCTGAGAGTGACCATAGTCCTGCGTGGCTTTACCCCCCCCCCCCACCACCACCACCGAATTTTGTTCCATTATTTGGTTTGGGGGTCACACTAGGGGGTACTCAGGGCTTAACTCTTGGTTCTGTGCTCAGGATCGACTCCTGGTGGCCTCGGGGTTGGGTGACCATTTGAAGTTCCCTGGTCAGCTGTGTGCAGGGCAAACGCACCACCTCTGTGTGTTTTTATGTTTATGTTGCTATCCTTAAAGCATGTTAGTCTGGGCTTGAACTCTCTCTGTCTCTCTCTCTGTCTCTCTGTCTCTGTCTCTGTTTCTGTCTCTGTCTCTGTCTCTCGCGCTCTCTCCCCTCTCCCCATTCTCTTCCCTTATCCCCAGCCCCACTCTGACTCTCAAAGAAAAATTTAATGTGGCTGTTGTGTTTTCTCCTTTTTAATATGAGCAGGCTTAATGAGCATAAAAATAGATCTCACAGTAGTAATACAGAAATATACTTAAGCGGATCTGTATTTTGGTGATGACATCTTTAAAAACAATTTTTTACTGGACCAGAGTGATAGATATAGGGTGCTTGCCTTGCCGGCCCGGTTAAATCCCCAGCATCCTATAAGGGTTCCCTGAGCAGGGCCAGAGGTAACTGCTGACTTGTGAGCCAGGAGTACCCCCTGAGCACGGACAGGTGTGGTCCAAAAATGGGGGACGAAAGTATTTAATTAAAAAACAATGATAGTGAAGTTGTAAAGACCCTGAAGGAACGGTTTGAGGCTCTTCATATTCCTGAATCAACCAGATGCCATTGGGCTACATTGGCACGTGATAGGGTCCAATGGAAATGTTACTGGCGCCCGCTCGAGCCAATCGGTGAATAACGGGATTCAAGTGATTCAAGTGATTCAAGTGGATAGCGAAGTTACTGACAGTTGAGTTTTAGGCGCACAATATTTTGACACCCAGTGTCAGCTTCCAACTTCCCTCCACCAGGTTCCCATGCTCCCGGCCCCCACACCCACTTACCACCTTGACAGACACATTTCAAAGTTCTATGGTTGTGGTTTACATCTCCTGTTTTCAGTGTTGTTGAGTCTGTGGACTTAGGCACTC
>JAJIBD010007811.1:0-85938 GCA_021461705.1 Cryptotis parvus | reverse complement strand
AAGGAAGGAAGGAAGGAAGGAAGGAAGGCACAAGCAAACAAACAAGAAAAGGAAGCTATTAGAAACTCCAGGAGACGGCCTGCTGGTAGTACAAGTGCTCAGGCTGCATGTCTACTGTGCACCTGACTTGGTTCAATACCTGCCCACATGGCCTCCTAAATACTGCTGGATGCAGCCCTGGTTTCCCCAGAGGCATTGGAGTTCTGTGGGTAATCTTTAGCTCAACAACTTTGTGTCCTCAGGCCCTGCACTGTACCACCATCCCTGTTGTCTGGAATCTCTTGGGCCCTCAGATCTCCTGGAAGATACTGTGCCTCCCCAACCAAAAAAAGAAAATTCATGAGAAAAGATGATGGCTTAGATCAGTTGGCAGATTTTTTTGTAAAATATGAAGTTAATTATTTATAAAAACTAAGTATGTGCCTATGGACCATTGAGCAAAAGGTTTAAAAAGAGAAGTTACAGTTATTTCAAAGTCTGGATCCATACAACTAGAAGAAGAACTACTATTACCAAGTAATGAAAAAGACTACAGGTGAAAGATGTTTCAAGGACGTGCTCACATTTGGGCTGGATCATGTTAAGTTATATCATCACAAGAGATCTAAGTGGATGCAAAAGGCAATGAATATTTAGGCCCAGTGTTCAGAGACCTAAAGGCTAGAGACAGAGAGTTAGATATAGGTGGCTTTGTCACAGAGTGATGAGATTACCAAGGATGCAGTGTTATGTGCCTTCAACATTGAATCTAATCACTTGATTCTAAAATTAGAGATCATAAGTGAGGCACCCATTTTTGTCTAATAAATAATGTTAAACAAATGACTAAAGATTTCCTTTTTAGTGGAGGATGGAGACACAGTAGAGGGGATTAGCACTTGCCTTGCATGTGACCTAGTCTGACTCCATCCCTGCAACTGCATATGATTCCTCAATCACTATCAGGAGTGACCCTGAGCACAGAGCCAAGAATTAATCCCGTAGTACTACCAGGTGTGACCCAAATAAATATCCAAACAAAAAATACCCCAAAGGTTTCCTGTTAGGACAGGTAAATGCAATGTTGACAAACAGACGTGCAATCAGAAAAATGCTTAGAATATACCAACTGCTTGTCTGAATGTTTGTTTGCCACAAATTCATATTGAAACCCAGTCTTCAATGAGAAGGCATTTTGGAGGTGAGGTTTTGGGAGATAATAAGTGAAGAGCATCAAACCTTCCAGAAATGAGGTCAATGTTTTTATAAAAATAGACCCAAGGGAGCCCCTTCAGCCTGCCCAGGTGAGAATCTAGCAAGAAAATGGTCGTTATGAATATCCAGAGACAGGTTCTCAGCAAAAGTCCAAATCTGCCTGAGTCTTGATCTTATATTATTAGCCTCTTGCAGCAGTGAAATAAGAGTTCTGTTGTTTCAAAGCCACCCAGTCATGGAGTTTGGTATAGCAGCCTGAATGAAATGAGAATATGTTGCTCAGACTAAAGGGGGGGCAGTTGTAGGTCTAAAAGAGTCAAAAGCCAACAAGAAATAGAAACCATTCCAGACCAATTTGATTATGATCCTTCTAAATTTGGAAGAAAATATCTTAGAAAAGTTCATTTTAAAGCACCAATATCTTATTTCCTGTATTTCTTCCCTACATATGTAAACTCTGGAGGAGCTGGACACCACATTACTGATTTTTTGTGCTATGCTTTGGTGATCCATCACACAAGAGTCTATGAGGTCAGGTGATGATCCAGGCATCAGTCATAGGAAACATGAGGCACCAAAAAATTTAGTACAAAACCCCAAACCCACAAAACTAGCCACAGTTTCCTATCACAGGGGATGTGACTCATGTCTCAACTGGACCCATATACCTTATTACACTCACAAGAGAAAATGTTTCTCAAACAAACTCCCCCTCCACAACATCATTTGCACAGAGCAGTAATTTGGTGAAAATCTTTTGAAACTTTCAAAGTAATTTATTTCTTTGTGGTTGTCTTGTATTGCTATGCTTGGTTCTTACCACAACAACTTTTCATTTAAGAAACAAAATGATGGGCAATTAATCCTTTAACTATATTCAGCTGATTCCAGAGTAAAATTGAGGATGGATGGAAAGAAAGAGCTGCTGGCTGCCCTAACCTCTGGACCTCCCAGGAAGTGTTCTTACACTCTAGGAATGCCCCTATACCTAATACCCGGGACAACAACTCTGAACTGACCATCTTGATCCTATCTGGTTTCCAAAACTCAACTGCTCTGCTTGGTTGGGTGAGAGAAGAAAAGGAGAGAGGTATTATAGAGAGAGAAAGGAGAAAAGAGAAAGGGGAGGAGGAGAGAGAGAGGGAGCGAGATCTTAGCACCATGTGGATGTATTACAAAGATTGCTTTTTCTTAAAGACACATTTATAGTTATAGCACATATTTGATGCCTTTTATAATGAATAAAAATAAGTGGATAACACAAACATCTCGCTTCAACACCTACTCAATTATTCAGCTTTACTTCATAGGTATTTAAGACAAAAAGCATGAGGCCACACTTCAGAAAGAATTCAGGATATGTCAGGAATGCTGATCCAGAGACTCACATACATGGGGCAGAGCTGCTACCGGCTCTCCCTGTGCCCAGCTGATCATCAGGCACCTGGAAGGGAAGGCGGGTTCTAGCCCCAGCCCACCACCCAGCAGACCCTGGCAAGAAGCCAATGGAACCCCCACACCATGCGGGTCACCATTTTCCACATCCTGACTCTCCACTCATCAGAGCTCCAACCAGCATCAACCAGCTCTTGATCATCCAAGAGCTGATCACAGCCCACCTCGCATGGCCACTTTGCGGCCAAGTGGTTCATCAATAAATGCTCAAAATTAGAGGTGACCACAAGAGTATCCCACCCTCAAGCCAGCGCCTGGCAAGCTACCCATGTCGTGTTTGATATGCCAAATACCAATAACAATTATAGATCTCATTTCCATGACCTGATGGAATGGTTTGTGGCTCTTTATGTTCCTGGAACTAGCAGATGCCCTTGGGCTACACTAGCATGTGACAGGACGTATGGAGATGTAACTGGTGCCTGCTCCAGCAAATTGATGATCAACAGGAAGACAAGTGATAGAAGTAATATATGTATATGTATACATATATTTGTTTTTACTAGAGAATCAAGTATAACATGGAGACCAATGTTTGAGATTTTCACTTAGAGTTCTTGATCTATGGACATATTCATGCTCCATGTTCAAGACATATATAAATGACATATATATGACACACATGTATATGTATACGTATTCACATACCATACATATACATATATACGCATACATATGTATACGTATACGCACACATATGCATATGTATATGTATACGTATATATGTATATGTACATATATACAGATAGTATGACATTAGGATAAAATGTTCATACAAGATCTTAAGGGGGACCCAAAATCACAGAAGTCTTGAGCTATTCTAGAATATGAAGCAGATAAAGGAATTGTAGGCAGATGAATAGAGGGAATAATAGAAGCAAAAACTAATATGGAGTCACTTGTCTTCTGTGTAGTAGACTGAGGTCACAAAATATGGCACCAAGGATGCTCCAAGACTAACATAAAGGAAATAAGTCCTTAAATGTGGAACTGGAGTGATAATACATGAATGTGGGGCCGGAGTGACAATACAGAGGGGAGGGTGTTCACCTTGCACACAGCCAACCCGGGTTCTCCCGCATCCCATCTTGTCCCCAGAGCACTGCCAGAAGTAATTCTTGAGTGCAGAGCCAGGTGTAACCCCTGAATATAAACAGGTAGGACCTAAAAATAAGAAGAATGATTTTGTCAAAAAGTATTTTTAAAACATATTTTCCCAAGTAACTTTCCTTAAATGGTGACTACTTCCTGATCACTTAAATCATTCACAGTTTTAAAAAATTAACTTTTTCTTGGAATCAATTTTTCTCTGAGAAAATCTTAGTAAAATTTGATTTGTAGACCAGTATTTTGGTCTACAAATCTAAAATTTTGAGAGAGAAATAAGATATTCATCCCTGAAATAACTGTTGCAAATCTAAAATTTTCCAACTATCATTTTACCTGTCAGTTTTAATTTTTGTTAGCAATATTAATTGAAAGCAACATTAAAGCAATATTAATTGAAACAGAATTTTAGAATAATATTAGAATAATAGAAATATTAACTTGGAAAGAAGAGAAGTTCGTTTAAAAGACCTGGTATAGCTTTATTGCTTAGGTCTTCTCATCTTTTTTTTTTTTGGTAAACCTATATGCACTAATGGTGTGTGCTACTTAAAAGTCTGAAGAGCAAATGATAAATACTGGAGACAGAATGTCCTGTTTCAGAAAAGAGCCCAGCCAGAACATGTCACATTCTGCTTCTACCTCACAGATTAATAAACAGACAAACTACGGAATGTCAGATTGCCTTTTGGGAATGATATAATCCCCTAGAACATAATCACTCAATTAAACAGCATAGACTGCTGGCAAAAGGATTCCTTAAGACCATATCAGTCACGATTCGGTCTTAAATTAGGCATTCCATTCTTGTTTTTTCCCCTTGATTTTCTGGATTTCATCCATAGGCTCCAGGTGCCATTTAAATCAGTATGTTAAACCTATCTGTATCCACTTCCAAATCTTTCTTAGCATTTTCTCTTTAGTCTGTTTTAGTTAGTTTGTTTGCTGGGTTTTGACCTTTAATGTGGTACCATCCTTTCTTACAGAATTGACTACTCTTCAGAAGTTACATAGAATTCATGATTTTAAGGAATTGGCTTAATTTTTTTACATTTGTCATATAAGTATACCTTTACATATCATTCAAATCTTCATAAATAGGTCCTGCTCTCTGGAAAGAGAAAAACATTTGGTTCCAAAGTTAAATGTGGGTGGGCTAAGCCCCACAGAAAACTTGACTACATTAATTGAAGATGAAAGCAGTTATTGTTTATTTAGAGCCATGTACTTATTGAATCTTTGCAGCAATCAGTGAGATTGAGCTATGATCTAAATGCTACCCATATACCCCATAATGTATGTTGGTAGTTTATAGGGTATAACTTCCATACTCTAAGTGGTCAACACATGCTACTTCGTCTCACCCCACAAGCACAGATTCTGCAAATATTTTCTTCATTGCTCTGCAGAAACTTACAGATAAAAGATGAAATGTAGTCAGTCAAGTTCCTGAGTCAACCACTACATAAAAATCATTTTCATAAAAATCATCTTCCATTCCTCACTGATACTCCCCCATCACTTCTTTCATTGTGTGTACAACTGTTACTATAATGCCAAGAATCCCATCACTGAAACTCTACCATCTGTATTCATGGAAGAGTGATCAATGAGAATTTTCTCTCCAGCAAAAAGGGACCATACAGCTTTAATAATCTTGGACTAATTCAAACTGTAAGACAATATATTTTGTTTTTTTTTTTTTTTAATTAATATTTTATTTAACATGGATTGTGATTTGGAGAAGAGGGTCCTACCAGAAAGGAGTCCCACCAAAAGAGAGGGTCTCATTAGAGAAAGAGCCCTACCAAAACAAAAACTCTCCCCTCTCTCTGCCTGTGCTCTCTACCTCTGCTCTTCTTCTCTCTGTTCTCTGCCCGGTTGAGCCTAAGCACATGGTAGTGGCAATCTTGGCCTAGGATTCCAAACCTACATGTGGCTGGGGCCCAGCTAGGAACCTAAAGTTTAGGGTTTTTCTGGAATTGTAGACCAGAACCTGTGAGAGTAAAACCTTTGAAACTTTGCTAGATTCGTGATTTTTTCTCTCTCCTCTGGCTGCTGACCCCTGGGGCAGAAGGGCATCCCTATCCTGCTCCCTTATTTTGTTGGGAACCCAGCATTCTCTGACACTATTATTCAATAAAATTTTAGTTTTCTGTTACTATTTCAATGTTGAAGTGTTGGTGAGCCAGTATTTTCTAATCTACCTGCATCAATCAGATTTTCCACATCTGGACTTTCCCCTTGTCAGAACTCCACCCAGCAGACCAGCCTATCACAGCCCGGCTGCATAAGCGGCCGCATGGTTCATCAATAAATGCTGGATTTTGAGATGACTACAAGAGTATGCTACCCGCACGGCAGAGCCTGGCAAGCTACCCGTGTTGTATTTGATATGCCAGATACCAGTAACAATTACAGACCTCATTCCCATGACCTGATGGAATGGTTTGAGGCTCTTTATGTTCCTGGAGCAAGCAGGTGCCCTTGGGCTCTACTTCAGGTCATATGGAGATGTTACTGGTGCCCGCTCAAGCAAATCGATGATGAACGGGAAGTTAGTGATAGAGATGACTACAAGAGTATTCTACCCGCGGCAGAGCCTGGCAAGCTACCCGTGTCATATTTGATATGACAGATACCAGTAACAATTACAGACCTTATTCCCATGACCTGATGGAATGGTTTGAGGCTCTTTATGTTCCTGGAGCAAGCAAGTGTGATTTGGAGACAACCGCTGCACTAGAGCCATTACTGACTGAATCACACAGGATGTCAAAGATCACGTGGCTGCCCACTTACAAGATGGTCAGACTTCTTCAAGAATCTGAATGAATGGTTTGAGACTCTGTATTCCTGAAGCAAGCAGATGCCATTGGGCTACACATGATAGGGTCAAATGGAAATGTTACTGGTGCCCGTTTGAGAAAATTGATGAATAACAGGATGTCAAGTGATCAAGTGATACCACCCTGACTTATACTATTAAAAAGATGTTCATGGTTGGATTTCGGTCATACAGTGTCCCAGCACCTATTCCTCTACCAGTGCCCATTTCCCACCACCAATGTCCCCAGTTCCCTCCCCACTTCCCTAGCCTGCCTTCATGGCAAGTTCTTTATCTCTTTTCTACCTCTCTCTCTATCTCTCTCCATTCTCTTGTACATTGTGGATTGCAATACATACATTTAAAGGTTTTTATGTGTATCCCTTTGACTATATTAAATGCTCACTTCTAGGCTGGTGTTATCATTTTCGACGATTATTAGCACACTGTTTCCTTCTCTATCTTAGCTAACCTCTGACTCCCACATGTTTGTGGTAGATTCCACCTATTGACAAGACCTCCTGATCCATGTTTTGCCTAACCTTGGATATTGTTTTATATATATATATATAGGCACACGCATACATACATACTATATATAGCATATATATGATATATATCATGCAACTAAAAGCAGTCATTATATGTCTGTTCTTTTCCTTCTGGCTCATTTCACTCAACATGATCCTTTTCATGCCCATCCATTTTTAGGCAAATTTCATAACTTCGTTTTTCCTAACAGCTGCATAGTATTCCATTGTGTTGATGTACCAAAGTTTTTTTTTAATCAGTCATCAGTTTTTGTGCACTCTGGTTATTTCCAGATTCTGGCTATTGTGAATAGTGCTGTTATGAACATAAAAGTGCAGATGGTGTTTCCACTGTCTGTTTTTGGCTTCCCAGGGTATATTCCCAGGAGTGGTATGGCCAGGTCAAACAGGAGCTCAATTCCTAGTCTGTGGAGGAATGTCCATATTGTTTTCCAAAAAGGCTGCACAAGTCGGTATTCCTACCAACAATGGATGAGAGTCCCTTTCTCCAGGCATCCACGCCAGCATTTGTTGTCCTTGCTCTTTTGGATATATGCCAGTCTCTGTGGTGTGAGATGATATCTCATTGTTGTTTTGATTTGCATCTCTCTGATGATTAGTGATGATGAGAAGTTTTTCTTATGCCTTTTGGACATTTGAATTTCTTTTTTTGTGGAGGTTTCTGTTCATTTCTTCTCCCCAATTTTGATAGGGTTGTTTGATTTCTTTCCTTTTTTTTCTTTTGGGTCACACCCGGCATTGCTCAGGGGTTACTTCTGGCTCTGCACTCAGAAATTACTCCTGGTGGTGTGCGGGAGACCATATGGGATGCTGGGGATTGAACCGGGACGGCCAAGGGCAAGGCAAATGCCCTACCCTCTGTGCTGTGGCTCCAGCCCAGGTTGTTTGCTTTCTTCTTGTAAAGTTCTACCAGTTCCTGATATATTCTGGATATTAATCCTTTATTAGATGGTTATTGGGTGAATATTCTTTCCCATTCTGTGGACTGTCTTTGTGTGGTGGTCACTATATCTTTTGAGGTGAAGAAGCTTTTTAGTTTTATGTAGTCCCATATGTTTATCTTTGCTTTTAATTGTTTTCTTAGTGGTGTTTCATCTTTGAAGATGCCTTTAGCTTCAATGTCATAGAGGGTTTTTCCTATGTTTTCTTTGATGTACTTTTATGGTTTCGGGTCTGATATTGATATCTTTAATCCATTTTGATCTGATTTTTTGTGCATGGTGTTAGACAGAGGTCCAACATGTAACTGCACAGTTTTCCCAGCACCACTGTTGAAGAGTCTATCCTTGCTCCATTACATATTGTTTGCTCCTTTATCAAAGATTAAATGATCATGCATTTGAGGATGGGTGTCAGGATACTCAACTCTATTCCTTAGGTCCACAGTTCTATTTTTTTATTCCAATATCATGTTGTTTTAATTGCTACTGCTTTGTAGCACAGTTTGAAGTTGAGAAAAGTGATGCCTCCCATCTTCTTTTCTCAAGGATTGCTTTAACTATTTGTGGTGGTTTATTATTCCATATAAATTTCAGGAGTGTTTGGTCAATTTCTTTGAGGAATGTCATCGGTATTATTATAGGACCTATTGAATCTTTATAAAGCTCTAGGGAGTTTTATCATTTTGACAATGTTGATTCTCCCAACCCATGACAGGGAATGTGTTTGCATTTCCTCGTGTCCTTTTTATTTCTTGAAGCGGTGTTTTGTATTTTTCTTTGTACAGGTTCTTTATACTCTTAAGCTGATTCCTAGGTATGTGATTTTCTGTGGCACAATTGTGAATGGGATTGTTTTTTTTAAATATCCCTTTCTTCTCTTTTGTTATTTGTATATAGGTAAGCCACTGACTTTTTGGGTATTGATTTTGTACCCTGCCACTCTACTATAGGTATCTATTGTTTCTAGGAGCTTTTTGGTAGAGAGTGTAGGATTTTCTAGGTATAATTAATACCATGTCATCTGCAAATAGTGAGAGCCTGACTTCTTCCTTACCTATCCGAATGCCCTTAATGTCCTTTATTTTTCTAATTGCTACGGCAAGTACTTCCAGTATGATATTGAATAAAAGTGGTGAGAGGGCAACCTAAGGCAAGATATTTTGAAAGATAGCAATGTTTACTATTTTAATTAGTATACAGATAACAAAATATCCTCTTCTTTTTAATTAGAAAATGTCTTTAAAAGAATGTAGATAATGGCTAAGTTGGCCTACTTATGCAATTATTACTTTTATTTTTTTGCAATTTTTATGCAATTTTTACTTTTATTTTTTTGTTTTTCAGAATTTTGAGACTGTTTAGATAAAATCTAACAACACTTTAAAGATAAAGTTTAATTTCTTGCTATTGGGGCCCGAGTGATAGTCCAGTGGGTAGGGCTTCTTCCAAGCCTGCAGCCTACCCGGTTCAATCCTCAGTATCCCATATGGTCCCCTGCACACCACCTTGAATAATTCGGAATGCAGAACCAGTAGGAACCCTTTATCTCCGGATGTGACCCAAAGGGAAAACAAAATGGTTGCCATTCTTGTTTAAATGGATACTATTAAGAAAGGGAAGTTATAGTAAGTAATTTTGTCAGGCTAATGAACTATGAAACCTACCAAATTTTGTGCGAGGGGCTACTAGTATGAAGATATGTGAAATGTTGTAGCGGAGTGTCTAGAAAAGCAGCAACATCTGAGCAAACAAGAAAATCAACAATTTATCTTTAAATTCTGTAAGAAGAAAACTAATCAATTCCTCAGATGTCATGAACATGAAGCATGAATATGTCCATAGATCAAGAACTCTAAGTGAAAATCTCAAACATTGGTTTCCATGTTATACTTGATTCTCTAGTCAAAACAAATACTAATGTACCTTATCATTAGCAAGCTACCTGTGTTGTATTTGATATGCCAAATACCAGTAACAATTATAGACCTCATTTTGGAATGTATTGAGGCTCTTTATGTTCCTGGAGCAAGCAGATGCCCTTGGGTTCTACTAGCATGAGACAGAAAATAGGGAGATGTTACTGGGACCCCTCGAGGCAAATTGATGATGAGCGGGAAGACAGTGACAGTGACAGTGGCCTTATCATACCATAATATTCTGATTTACAGAACCATTATTTTACAAATTACTAATTTACATTAAGAAAAGATGTATCACTAAACTAAAGGACAATTTTAATAACTAGTTAACTAACTGATTTCGAGGACAGAAGAAGCATGTTCTGCTTATTTCAGGCTAAAGCAAAGGTGTTTTGCTGTGGTGGATTGGTTGTTCTGGGGGCCACACCAGGTTGTGCTCAATGCATATTCCTAGCCCTGCGCTCTGTGTTCCTGGGACCACACGTGGTATTGGGGATCAAACCTAGGTGTGTTCAAGGAAAGCACCTTACCTGCTGCCCTATGTCTCTAGACTAGGTGGTTGGTTTTTAACTGAAAGCTTTATTTTGCAACAGTTTTAGAGTTATAAAATATATCATTGGCAGTACTGCTTATTTGGATACATCCCATGCTCAATTAATCTCCGAATTGTTAAACTCATAGATTGGTGTGACCTACTTATCCTAATTAATTAATCAATAATTTATGTGTTACTAATGATAAAATCCATTTTTTTAATTTGGTATAACATACTTTTTACTGCATTCTTTTTCTATTTCTGATCTTATCCAATATCACTTGATCACTTGAAATCCCCTTATTCATCGATTTACTCAAGCGGGCATCAGTAACATTTCCATTCGACCCTATCACATGCCAGTGTAGCCCAATGGCATCAGGAATATGAAGAGCCTCAAACTGTTTCAGTGTCTTGATGGAAAAGTCTGACCATATTGTAGGTGGGTGGCCACGTGATCTTTTGACATCCTGTGGGATCCAGTCGGTAACGGCCCTAGTCCAGCAGCTATCTCCAAGTCGCATTACATGTCCAACCCATCAGATTTTCGACGCCTTGGCAAATGAGACAGCGTTCCTGACTCTGGATCGTTGATGGAGGTCGGGACTCCAGATTCCTTCTCTCACTTGCGTGAGGTGTGATATTTCTAGCATAGCTCTTTTCATTCCTTTTTGGGAGACATGAATAGCATTCTCATCCTGCTTTCGTAGAGCCCAGATCTCTGAGGCGTACATTAACGCAGGGATAACGGTGGAATGGAAGAGATGTGCCCGAGCCAGAGGTTCTTTGTCCTTTTAGCAATTTCTTCGATGCTCTTGAAAGTGTTTCATGCCTCTCTCTTCCTACTGTGCAGCTTAGGTTTTAGATTGTTCATCATGTTGAGTTCTCGACCTAGGTACACATAACTGCTGCATTCAGAGATGTTTGTTCCAATATAAAGCTACTTATCCAATATAGTATGGTTTTGTGCGCTATCATATCTTCTTTTGCTTCTTCTCTTAACTGTAAGAGTCTCTCAGATTTTCCTTATTTTTTTTGGTGATCATCAGAGTTTGGAATAATATTGGCCATGAACTTTTCTATTCAGTAGAGAATTATCTCATGCTTTTCTCATGGTCAGAGTAGGGTGATGAGATTTAGGGAGGAAGACCAAGGAGTTAGACTGTCGTTTCCATTAAAATGAATACTCACCTAATTACTGTTGATGCTAACCTTGATTGCCTGACTACAAAGTAATATTTATCAATTTTCTTACTTTAAGCTGCTCTTTCTTCATTTTTCATATTGTACACTTTGGCCAATTGGACTATCCCATTCCCCTATCCAATGATTACTTTAGAGAAGGGCCATTCACAAAGAAGATAATAATTTAAAATAAAACTTCCAATCAATTACTCTGAAATAGATTCATTAGCAATGAAAATACCAAATTAATGATTTAGGTATAAATATTACAGAAAGAAAATCTTACAATTATAAGATGTTATGATTATTGTTAAAAAGAAAGAACAACACTTTTTCTTTTTAAAAACTTTTAGTGATGCAAAATAATTGTTATTAAAAAACTTTAGAGATGTGAGGGGAGAGAGAAGAGAGAGAGAAAAGAGACAGAGACACCTGGAGTTCTCTGCATATTAAAAGTTAATTGGGCATTGTCACAGGGAAAGCAAGTCTTGGACTCTGGATATCTTTTTCATATTCTTATCAGGACCTTTAGCCTCTTCAATAGCTTCCCCGTCTTTGAGAGGGTCTGCCCTCCTCGGGGTGGTGCCTAGGCTTTCGCATCTGAGTGGTGCCCCAACTTCCGCCTCTCCAAAGAACTCAGGGTTTGCATCTTAAAGGGTGTGGACTACTTTGGAACTGGCCTGTTTCTTAAATTGTATTATTTCCCCTAATTATCAGTGCCAAAAGTCTTATTTCTTATAACAGACACAGTTATCATCTTAGAATAGGGATTTTCTAGAGTCTTTCAAATTTAATTTGTCAAAGTTCAGACCTATAAATTATGTGCATGAGTAGTACCCAGAGATTTTATAAAATAGAGATTCTCAGTCAGGGTTTGTGGGATAGGACTTGGGATTTTGCAAACTTCCAGTAGCTAAATTAATGCACATGAACAAGTCTGTTCCATAGAAATTCTTAGAAAAAAAATTTTCTGCATCTTCAATGCCCTTAAATATATGCCAAGTGGTGAAAAGATCAACTCCTCAGAGAGAAGTAATAAGAGATTTTGAACAATCTGCCATTTTATAACATCAACCTTCTCCTTGAAAACTGGAGATGGTGTAATGAAGGGACTTATGATACACTTCTTGGCAATTTAGTTTGGATTCCCCAACTTTTTAGTCCATGTAGAAATTTTCTGTGACCAGTTTACGATTTAGACAGAAATTCTTTTTTTTTTTTAAATTTTTTATTTTTACAATTACAAAGATATACAATTAAAAAGTTCATATTTGGGTTTTGGTCATACAGTATTCCAGCACCCATCCCGCCACCGGTGCCCATCTCCCACCACCAACGTCCCCTGTTCCCTCCCTCTCCCCCCAGCCCTGCTCCATGGCAGGTTCTTTATTTCTTTCCATTTCTCTCTCTTTCTCTTTTTCCTTCCCCTCCAGACTATGGATTACAGAACATACATTAAAGGGTTGTCATGTGTATCTTTTTTGCCTCTATTTAATGCTCAGTTCTAGGTTGGCATTAGTACCCTCGACAATTGTTAGCACACTGTTCCATTTTCTTAGACAGAAATTCTTACTTCCCAAATATATTGTGATGAAATGACTTAGGTTCTATGACAATAAAGTCAAAACTTCTAGTGATTTTTTTTCTCTGTATGCTCCAATAGCCTTATTTTTAATGGACTCAGTTCCAGGATCCATAAAACCTTTTCTACTTCCCAATACCCATGCTTACTGCAGATCTACTAGCTGCTTCTTTCTCCCTATCTTCATTCGATCTTACAATTTTACTCTTGTACTCTAAGAGCCTCTGCTTTTGATTACTGTGTCCAGAGGATATAGTAGCTGGATTTCTCTAAGCAGTAGTGTTTACACTATTGGGAGTGAACTTCAATTTTCCATCAACCCTTACTTCCTCACTCACTGACCCAACTGTGGCTCTCAAGTACTACCCCATCACATCTGTCCTCTGCCTGCATTTAAAAGCAGTAATTGTGACATTTTTCAAGAGTCTTTTCTAATAGTGTCCAGGTCACTTTCTAGTAGCCTCCTTTGGTGTTTCTCTGGAGCTAAAAGCTGCATAATTTAAGAGAAGGGCTAATTGGGAGTTCTCTATCCCAGAGCCATATTCCTAAAAAAAAAAAACTCTTTAACTATTTTGTATTAATAAGAAACAGACAAAAACCAGTTCAAATTCTTTAATCAGATTTCTTGCTTGAAAATGTTCCACTGCAATATAATAAGGATGCATCTCTTAGCTTTGTCATAGATGAGTGGGAGTTGTACAAAAGCAAATGAAACGCTAGTCCACCCAATCTTGTGATTGTTAATGACAATGGCACTTCAGTTCAATGCTGAATTCAATTTAATGTTGAATCACTTCAGGAAATCCAAAGCATTTTCATTACACATGGGTGAGTGTGTTTCCTCAAGGAGGTTCAGCACTTGGCATCTCCTAGATGAATCACTGCTTCATCTGGCTACTATACAAGTACATATTGTTTTATTGAACAAGAGGGTAAAAAAAGTCACACAAAACATTGCATACTACAAATGACCAGGGAATAATTTGATTTGACTTGGTGCAACTTAATTTACACATTAGGCTTCTAGGGAAAAATATGTTCCATAAATATAGCTTAGTCTGGGCACATGAACCATGCATGGCTTTGATTATTATTTTTTGAGTGAATTCCCTTGCCAGTTTTTATTATAGTATTTTTTAAGATAAAATAAAACAACTTGAAGGCAAGAAAAGTTTAAATAGAATGAAAACAGAGTAAGAGAGACTTCAGTAGGCACGTAGGAAAGTGAGGAAACAGATTTTTCTTAGTTTTCTAAAATATTACCATTTATTCCAAGTCTGCTAAATATAGCATACTTTCTTCTTTGCAGGACTGAAAATTCCACCCCACTATCCCCACCCAAAATTCTGATTTGTAGCCACATTTAAGATTTAACATATTGTTTCCAGAAAGAAAATGAATGAACTTGTTTTTTAAGCTCAGACCAAATTATACAAGGGTTTATGATGATTTTTCAAGTTATGCATGTTCTATAAATGCCCACACTTTTGGAATTTTATGTGTTTGAATGCATTCTAGAGAAAGAGGTCCTTATTTGAAAATTTGCATTAGAAAAGTTTAAAATTAACCTATAACTAAATATTATTTGGTTATTTCCAAATAAGATGGTTGTTTGATCTGAAATAATCCAGTTAAGTGATGCTAAGATGTCTTGCAAGGTGGATCTGAGTTCTTGGAACCAGTTTGGTGAATCATGGATCTGGGTCCAGGTATTGATTTCTATATGAAATCAGAATCAAGGAAAAGGAAAAGACAGAAGTATCTACTATGGAGTTATTCCTGATCCCTCTACTGACCCCGTGTACCTCATCACACAGGAGAAAGGAGTTGGAGAACAGTTAGAGCTAGAAATTTTAGAACTTTCTCTTGGTTGTCATATACTTAAAACTTTGTCTTCAATATTTAATCATACCTAATTTTTTTTCTTTTGGGTCACATCCAGCAATGCTCAGGGGTTAGTCTTGGCTCTTCACTCAAGAATTACTCCTGGCAGTGCTCGGGGACCATATGGGATCCCGGGTTGACAGCGTGCAAAGCAAACACCCTACCTACTGTCATATCACTCTGCCCCATGCCTAGAAATTTTATTAATTGCAATTTCCAGCTATTTTTATGAAAGGTAATTTGGTGGGATTTTGCAGTGGTTTCATGAAGTGATCAATTATCTGAGCCATTCCTTGGGTTGTTGATGTTTCCAGTTCACATTGTGCCATCAGGTTGATATGTCTGTGCTATGCTGAGAGCTAGCAACCTCTGATGAGTACCAGGTCTTAGATCCAATTCCTCCCTGTCCTCATTGCCCCTGGAAGACTCCTAATGACCATGATTCCTTATCCCCTCCAGCTGTTGCCAAAATAAAGTAGAAACCCATTTTTTTCTGTCCTGGCATCTATAAATGTCTTCCTAGTCTGACTGAAGTCTGTCTCTTTCTTTAGTTTTTCTCTACTTATATGGGCTGAAGTTTAGTCCATATAAGAAGTTTAGCTCTAAGAAGTTCTGTCCCTGACTCCATCAATACTGTAAAAGTAAAGAGAGCATATTATCCTGCAAAAAGTTTTTCTTGCTTTTTGGACTTCTAAATTGTAACTGATTTTATTATTTTTTTTGTAACTGATTTTATACATGGTCTGTGTATAAAAGATTTCCTGGTGCTTAAGATTTAGTTTCACACAATATTATTCAGAAAGAGGCTGGGGTCTGGAGAAATAGTACAGGGTGTATCGTGCTTGTCTTGCATGCAGCCAATCCAGTTTGATCCCCAGCATCCCATGTGGTCCCCCAAACACCACCAGGAGTGATTTCTGAGCACAGAACCAAGCGTGAGCCCTGAGCATTGCCAGGTGTGGGAAGCAAACAAACAAATAAAAGACAGATGGATGTTGGGGCCAGGTAGATAGTACATCGGTTAGGGGTACACCATGAGTCACATCTGTCCACACCCTCGGCAACACAAGGTTTGGTCCTTAATGTATCAAACATCACCTGCGTGGCCCAAGCATCACTATATTCCTGGGTTGTAACATTAACCCATCCTATCCAATTGGTAGAGAATTACTGATAGTGTCCCTCAGATGCCCTGTGCTCTATTTGAGAGGATCCAAAACAAATTGATTATTAAAAAAAGATTGATGTCTTTTACATGGACTTGGAATTAAATCTTGGGGTTTAAATTCTGCACCTCACTGCTCAGCTATCATGACAGGTAACCTAGTTAATGTTTCTCCTCCTCATTCTTTCTTCCCAGCTGTATTACTATTTAGCTCAAGTCCCCTTTGCCTTTCATTTGGATCTCCCATAAGAATCTCTTAAATGATCCCTCAGTCTCCTATATAACCTTTTTAGTTTATTGTCCATCTTAATGGTGGATAGAGATATGGTCATCTGAAAGCCTTCATCAAAACTCTGCAATGAATCCCTATTGGTCTAGAACAAAGTTTAGTTGTCACAGCAGTTCATGACCAGTTTTCTTCTACTGAGTATCAGTTGCAGATACTCTCAGTTTTCTTCCAGATTCCATTCACTTGCCAATCTATATTGCCATCACAGTTTTAAACTCAACTCACAATAAAGTCTACTAGAATATTTTGACCATAGATGTGACTGCTTGACTCGTGCTGACCAATGAGTTCTGTGTTGCAGGTAGCTTCTAAGAATTGCCCATAAATGACAGCTGTTTTTAGCCTTTGCTTTTTTTTTCCTTTCCTACTTTCTGCTGTTCAAAATTTGGATGCTACAGTTAAATTAGCAGTAGTGGTTTTTAACCACAGAAGATATTGAAAATGGAGATTGTGTGTATAGTGAAATCAGAGAGAATAAATCTGAACTTCTGAAGACTTAATTTATGGCCATACCAACGCAATTCAGAACCTCCTCAGTCCTCACTGATGGCTTATTCCTAAAACTTATGGTCATTTTTCTTATGCTTAGCATATATATAATATATGTACTATTATAGAATATATAAAATATGTACTATATTACATACAAATATATGTATATATGTGTGCATACATGTGTGTATATATATTAAGCTAGGTTTTACATACATTGTATACATGTCACATATATTCAGTTTGGTTTTACACTATATGTATATGTATGTGTGTGTGTATGTGTGAAAACCAAGCTGGATGATTTGCAGATTCATCTTATCTTCCCACATCATTTGTTACTCTTATGCTTTAAGCTTATCTTTCTGGCAAATTTCTTTTATATAGCCCAAGTTCAATGGTCTCTACTTCGGTAACGCTCTTTATTCAAAGATAGACAAATGTAATACCTTCATTGCACCAAGGGTATCGAACAATACTCATCTGCAGCCACCATTAATATTTATGTATTTTGTTATACACAATACTCCCTTCAGGTTATAATTAGTCTGTTTCTTGGATTTTTTGTTTGTTTGTTTTGGATCCCCCATTTTATAGCTTCTGAACTTAAGGCATATTTGGATATAAGAATATATTTATAAGTGGAAATTACCACAAGCGTGTGGGAGTCAGAGGTTAGTTTAGATAGAGAAGGGAACATGTGTGAATACATGTCAAAAGGTCTGATACCAACATAGAACTGAGCATTAAACACAGACAAAAAATGCAAATGATGGCTTCTAAGTGTACATAGTGTAACCCACAATGTGTGGGAGAAGGAGGAGAGAGAGAGGGAGAGAGAGAGAGGAGATAAAGAACCTGCCATTTAGGCAGGACATGGGAGGGGGAGGGAATTGGGGACATGGGTGGTGGTTGAGGGGGCACTGGTGGAGGGCGGGGTGCTGGAACACTATGTGACCGAAACCCCCCAAGCGTGCCAACGTTGTAATTGTATATCTCACGGTGGTATAATAAAATGTTAAAAAAAAAAAAAAAGAATATATTTATAGAACAAACTTCTCTGAATTCCCATTTCATCATCTGTAAATGATAGTAGCAATAATGATAATAATTTCCATATTATAGATTTTTTGAAATTATATGAGATGAGAAATAAGTTTTATTATAAAGTATACCAATGAAGCTAGGATTTTATCTGCTTATCAAAAGTCCTATTGTCTGGCATTTAACTCGAAGAAATAGGTTATCTACAGAGCCTAGAGCTGTTGATCTGTTTTAAGTCTATAAGCAATAAAAACAAAGGAAGAGTTGGCAAGAGGGCTAATTTCTGATCTTTACAATATAAAAAACTAAATACAAAAAGAACCTCAATGTCAATTTTTATTACTAGATATTCGATTTCTATTATCTAGTCCAAAAATACTATAACTCCAGGTAACCTCTTTAGAGACTGGGCAAACAGTATCATGAAAAAAATAGTTGTACTTAAGATAAACCAAAAATTAATATATGATAAGCAGCTTTCACTTGTTGAGTTCATCTCTAGAACAGATCAGGCATCAGGAACTTAGGGCAATTGCTGTCTTCCCATGTCAGTTGTTTTAAGAGAACATGGACTGAGAAGAATTGCGATAGAGACAGAATACACTCTTTCTTGTGCAATAGTAACCTTAGCAGCCAGGGAACTCCAGACATCCTGGGACAAAATACGCTACCTGGGATAACAGGTATGCTCTTCTAGGCTTAAGTTTCTCTGTAAACTTGTTTTCTAAGTATCACATCTCCATCAATTGACCCACCAGAGCAGCTTTGGGATTCTGATTTGGCAAAGGTTCTTCAACTGTTTGCTGACAGAGATCTTTTCTTTGGTTCTCTTAAGACTTCCCAGCATCAAGACCTCATGTCTAGGGTTTAAAGTGTCCCTTTTACAGCAATCAATTTGCTCCCTACACGTTCATGGAAACTAATTTTGTGTTTGCCTATATTTTCCTGTCAGTGTATGTTGGGGCCAGGGAGTGGGGGTAGAGGAGAGAAAGGGGAATGGGGATAGCTTTAATGTCACCTCTTATATTATGAATCAGTGACATATGCTTTTAGAGCCAAAGGCATTTGCAAGCTCTCCTTTTAAAAATATAGATTTAACTGCCTTCACTCTTCTATTTAAACTGATTTCAGAAGGAAATGTTAAGGTTCAAAGTGAAGTTCGGTCTCTTCTCTGTGTACTTGCAAATGCACAGAGCTGGGTCTGTTATGTCCTAAAAAGGGTATCTATTTGTACAGCTTTATGCATCTCTTCACAGAACACCCATGAAGTCACAGCTCATATTTCTGCTTTAAATATTCAATCTTTTGGTTTTAAACACCCATAAGGGTTATTTGTCAAAACGGATCTTAAACCTAGTCCCACAGCTCTGCAGCAGGTCTTTAAAGTAATGCTGTAGGAGTGGAAAGGAAAGGGTGGAGGAGATGGGGAAAGTCAGCCATTCAGCAAGCATTTATTGAGTGCCAAGTACGTGCAGAGCATATGGCAACTAGTAATAGGTGCTGTGAGGGGGATAAAAAGAAATGGAATATGTGTTCTTGCCCTCAAGATGAAGGAGACAGAAACATAAGCACTGTGAATTTGATCTGAGATCCAGACATTTTAACCTTGATTTCTAAAGATGTTTGTATGAAGACCGGGAGACAGCAACCTGGGCTATATAAGAGGTAGCAACATCTGTTATGGTGTGTATGTGTATGTGAGTGTGTGTGTTTCATCTGTGTGTGAGAGAGCAAGAGAAAGAGGGAGAGAGAGACAGAGATGGACAGAGACAGAGAGACAAGAAAGAGGAGATAGGGTATGTTTTTACAGAGATAGGGTTGGATATGAAGAAAGTGTTATGTCTGATACGGAGGGTCTTTGTGTACTGTATTCTAGATTATCTTCTGGTTTTCTGAAACCTGAAGAGTAAGTTACCATGGTTCCTTTTTTATAGCAATACACTTATTCTCATTATATTGTCTTTTTGAAACTTGGGATCCAAACTCAGAGTTTCTAGATTTGTGTTCACTTTGTTTGATGTGCAGGCAAACTCATCTTGACTCTCCTGACCGCTCATTTATACAGCAAGTTCCTTAGGTTCTGGGTTGTGTTGTGGCCAGATGCTTGGAATGACACCTATCATGTGTGGATTGCAGGAACCTAGAACTAGCTCTAAGTGCCTAAGCAGAGGGGACCTCCTTAAGACTCTCCACAGAAGTTCTCAAGACCCAGGCCTTGTGCTGTTAGTGGTAACCTGGACACCTATGGACAGACCTGCTTAGGGAGGTGCACAGAATGCAAGAGTGTAAGGAAGACTGGATTAGAACACTACTTCCACTGTTAGCTACCTTGTAAGACTTCAACGAATCTTTTTATCCATTAGTCAAATAAAAATTCAGAATTATTATTATAGTTAAAACTATCAATGCAGTGAGAAGACTTGGCACAGTACTTGGCACATGGCAATCTATCAGCAAACTTTTACCTTACATTATAATATTAATAAAATGTCTCTCATATTTTTCATTTGCTTTGAGGTTTTTCTTTGAGTCTGAATTGTACATTTCTTTCATCATACAAAGTAGATGACTAAGAGCAAACAGGAAATATGACTTTGTCCATTAAAACAAGCTTTTTGAAGAGCTGACTGCATTGCCAAATTCTCTATTAAATCCTTACCCCCACCCTCATTTTCCTTGTCTTTGACAAACATTTATTGCATTTCTATGAGGATCCAGGCACTAAATTGTAGAGACACTCTACAACATAAGCTATAATAAGACATTATATCTGTTTAGATATACTTTCCCTATGCCAGAGTATAATTCTAGAGGATTAAATAATTCTTAGTAAAGAACTAGTGGTCTATTCTAGGTGCTTCAGCAGTGCTTGTTGAACTTGTGCAAATCTCCTTGATATGCAAGGAGAAAAAGACCATATGATTTGAGTTTCTGTTGATGAGGCCAGTTCTCAGAGACTGCATGCGACTTAGCTGCCATTAGTTCCTGGGATTTTCAGTGCTTTCCCTATACAATGAAAGTTTTCATTGTATAGGGAAATTCATTGTATAGGTTGTTTTTTTTTTCTTTTTTGGGTCACACCGCGATGCTCAGGGGTTACTCCTGACTCTGGACTCAGGAATTACTCCTGATGGTGCTCGAGGGACCACATGGGATGCCGGGGATCGAACCCAGGCGGCACAGGCCGGCGTGCAAGGCAAACGCCCTACCCGCTGGGCTATCGCTCCGGCCCTGTATAGGTTGTTTTCTGATCAGGTATAAACCAAATCTATGAATTTCCAACTGCATATTTATAGTGCCCAAGGGTCTCTTCAATGGAAAATTGGATATAATGCCTATTAAAAAGGGAGCACATACAGCATCATGATCTAAATAATGAACTTAGTATGATCTCTGTATGCTATACTATTGTTAATGCCACATACCTTTTTATGTTACAGAACATTTTTTTCAGTTTTTATTTCAAGAAGTTTTTTTTAGTATCAGGTATGGTGTTTAGTTAGGTCTTAGGTTCATTTCAAGTAAATTTTTTAAAATTTTATTTTATTATACCACCTTGAGATATACAATTACAAAGACATTTAAGATATTCAGTCATACAGTGTTCCAGTATTCCACCAATGTCCATTTCCCACCACCAATGTCCCAGATTCCCTCACCCTTCCCCCAACCTGCCTCTATTGCAGGCGCTTTTCCTCTTTTAATGCTGCTGTCAAGTTCTGAAAGGCAAGACGAAAAATACTCAACAGACCTGAAGACCTGTCCGGTTAAAAATTACTCTATGCACTGAGGGGGAAAAAGGAAGGAGACTAGAATACTTCTAGCCTGACAGCTGATTGGGCCCCCTGGGATAAATCCAGAGCCTGGCAAGCTACCCGTGGTGTATTCTATATGCCAAGACCAGTAACAGTAATGGACCTCATTCCCAATGAACGGAGATGTTACTGGCTCCCGCTGGAGCAAATCGATGAACAATGGGAAGACAGTGATACAAGTGTATGCCACATACTTTTTAGTAAAAGCATATACGTTTGTTCTCAATGGAATCATCCAATCTAAACTTTACTAGAATATTTATTTGTATACTATCTTTTATTAAGGACAAAAGCTAGATTATACATTTGATTACAAAGCCTTTCAAATGATGTTTGTAATTTCATCCAGAAGGAATAGCTTCTGTATCACTATAGAGAAGACAAAAAGAAGTAAACGATGTTTATTGATTACCAATTGTGTGTGACTGTAACTGCAATCTCATTTAATTATTATGAATCTATCAAAGATATCCTGCTCTGTCTCTTGTTGTATATTAGGAAACTGAGGTGCAGAGAGGTAAGAAATTTATCTAAATTTGAACATAAGACTTGTTCCAAATGGACTACTCAATCTGGGCATAAGTAATCAGATTATCCACAGAGAGTCATACAAAGAGTTTATTTCCACCAAATGTGGAAATGTTTTAATTTATGCATGTTTTAATTTATATAATTAAATGTTTTAATTTATATAATCACTATAAGGATGAGGAGCCTCAGAATCATAATTTACCTTATAAAAAATACAGTTAAAGTTAAATATCACAAACTGTGTACAATTTATCCTTAACTCTAGGACTCCCTTTAACTTTTTGTCCATAATTTATATTTTGTTTGAATTCTTTCCAAACACATAGTTTAAGATAATAGGACTATAAAGGCCATTCAGTATACCACAAATAGGATAATGATAACATGATTATAGTTTTACCTCCTGTACTCATTAAAAGTTCTTTACAGCATAGCAAACTTGCAAAATTTACCCACATTTAATGTTCTTAAAAAGGAAAACAGGCATCTTCCTTCAGGATGGCATGAATCTCTCCTGTTTTTTATTACTTTTCAAGGGCTGTCAAATCTCCCAGGAACTTGGGGTCAATACCTTTTAGTTACCTTTGATTCCTCCCACCTCTTCCTTTTCCTACTTCCAGGCAAGTATTGTTTATAATAAGAACAGCTTTTATACCAAGGGTAGGCAATGTACACACTCTTTCTTTGATCTATTCCTCATAGCAGTCACTTAATAAAATTGTTATAAATTCTCATATTACTGATGAGCTTTAGAGAAATAAGAAGCTGATGAGGTAGTGAATGATTGAACCCAGAGTCTTTATTGATTATGAAATACCATCTATTCTTCCTTCCTCACTGATATGTTCACTGATTAACTTTTGTTTCCCATGAATTCACCTTGAATGAGACCTGTGTTTATTTATGTTTTCTTTTTTGGGTTGGGCCAGACCCAAAATGTAATGCTCAGGTGTTAGTCCAAGCTCAGGGCTCATGGGTGACTCCTGGAAGTACTGTAGGGCTATGCAGTGATGGAGATAGAACCTGGGCCTTCTAAATGCACAGCATATGTCCTTGTCCATTGAACTGTCTCTTGAACCCTGGAACAAACATTTCTTTATGTTCAAATTAGTGCTCTACAATTTTCTAGCAATTTCCTTTGCTTCATGTTAATCCAAATTTTATGCCTTCAATCAGGTTGATCCTACCACCCCTTTATTCTGTTTTCCATTGTCAAATAAATTAGTGACAAGACTACTAAAAATCATGTGACAGTGGTGTTTCACACATTTAAAGACAGGAGAATGTTTGGTTATTAAGCACTTAAAATTTGATTATTAAGCACTTAAAAATGCACTACTGTGCATATTTTAAGTTATTCCTTAAACTTTTATTTCAACAACCAGCTAACATGAGTATATGTAGTTATATATGTGAGTATATATAATTAGATTTCTGCAAATGCTATAATTTCTAGGGATTCTGTCATGTATCAGTTTGAAATTCACATTCCCATATGGCTTGGACTCTTGAAACAAACTCTGTTTCCAAACTATATTTCTATTGATTTTCAGTCAAGCATCCTTTCCTGTGGTACTGCAGGTTAAGGCCAATGCAGGACACTCAGGAGCACTTAATTAATACTCATTGCCCAACAATCTACTCATTCCATATAGAAAGCACTCTGCTCTGGCTCATTCCTAGACTCTGGTCTAACAGTGGTCTTGTGTCTTCCTTTTTCTCTCCTTGTCATCCTGCCTTAAGGGTCAATAATTGATTGTGTTTAAAATTCAAGACAGCTTCTAAGAGCAAAACATATATTATAAGCCTCCTGGTTCCTCACACAGTGGATTTTAGCAAGACCTCTTTCCAGATCTAATATTCCAAAATATTCGAGTATTATGAATATATAAATAAAGATTAAAATAATATAGACTGACTGGGATTGTTGTGAGGAGTGAGTTGTTCCTTGGTTTTCCTTGTGTTGGAGAATGCTGGGTTTCCCTACAAAATCGGGAGCAGTCTAGGTTCCCCTTCTCATCCAGGGGATTGTCGGCCGACAGACAAAGACAAAGACTCATGAAACCTGAAAAATTCCAAAAGGCTTTGATTCACACTGGTTCTCACAATACAATCCAAGGACAAGAAAACCCCAAACTTTACATTCCTAGCTGGGCCCAAGTCCACGTGGTGGGTTAGACCTCTCAGTAAAGATGGCTGCTACCACAAGTTTATGCCCATCCAAAATGGCAGAGATACAATCTCCCTAGTAAAGCTGAGAGGGGCTGCATCTCTAAACCAGAAAGCAGTTCAGAATGTACTTTGTAGAGAATGGCATTAATGCTTCTTACCATGAATACATATCCAGCTGACTACAGACTCTAGATCTCACTAAGATTCTAAATCTATCAGATTAAGTCACTTTGGCATTACCTTTAGAATTATAGATGCTTCAGTTTGCTCAGAGGTGCACTGGTACGTCTCTTTAAAGCAGAACTGGTTACATTATGGTTGATCCACTGTGGTCAAGTATTCTTAGAATATCTACATGTATGTCCTTCGTTGGGGACCCATGGGGGTAGGAAGAGTATTGAACTGGAGTAAGCAAGATTCATAATAAGAATATTTTCCATATAAAATTATGAAATCAATCCAATTCTTCCCAAGTCCTCATTATGTCTGCTCCAGAGATTTCCTAAAGCAAGCTTAAAGGAAGGGGGCAGCTCTTAGCATAAGTTAAATGTAGCAGGAGCCTAGAGCTGAATAGGGCTTGCCACCAAACAGCCTGGGATGTGGTAAGTGTTTAGTGCATATTTAACATTTTGTTGTTATGCCACTTTCTCACTGTAGAAATTGCAAGCACATACAGTTTTCTAGTAGCTAGAAAAACCAAAATTTTGTCTCAGGTCTATATCTTGAGTCTGAGTTTCCAATTGCTGGGCTCCATATCCACCTTCTCTTTTTTCCCTATTACCAATCATCCTATTCCTTGTAGACATGGTTACTCATTTATGCTCCTATCATCTCCTAGAAAATATTATGGTATGTAACATGCTGCTACACTCAGATAACCCTTGCTTACATGTACAAAATAAATCACATCTTCATTTAACTGGTTAAAAATTAGAGATAAATGCAAATGATATGGTTTTCTTTACACAAATGAGCTAGGTTTTTTCATCCTACCTGTGCTATGGATTCACAAAAAGATGTCCCAATAGTTAAATGAGTTGCAAGGAGGACCAGTGGGACTCACCATAGAGTCATTGATGTAATTAAGATGTATCACGGTGAGAAGACACAAAGCAAGATCAGCAAAGGGATGGGACATGTGGCAAAATCTGGAGGAAAGCAAGTCCAAGCCTGAAAGAATCCTCCCTCAGTGATATCATGTGGGCTGCGCTTGGTTTTTTTTTCTGCAATATGGTTTGAGTGCACTTGTTCTGTATTATTTAGCAGGGGAGCTCATCAGATACACGATGGGTGGGGACTTTTCTCATGACCAATAACATTAGGCCCTCTTCGTTAGTATGTAAAAAAATCACAGATTGAAGCTCTCTTTCCTTCAACTCTGTATGGGAATTATGAAACAATTGTTTGGCACAAATCACATTGCTTATCTAACAGTTTAGGCATTGTGTCATGTTCATCAGGCCTGAGAATGGTGATAACCCTTGTCTGATGGCAAGTTTTGTGTATCAATTTGAGGGTTATTTTCAGAGCAAATCAACCTCTATATTAGAGGATTTTCAGTAAGCACATTGCCTTGTTTGTAGGTGAGTCTCACCTATTGATTGAAGTTTGACATAGAACAAAAAGACAGTCTATTAAACAAGACAGTCTATTAAACAAGTCTATTAAACAAGCAGATAGCATTTGGATATCAATCAACTCTTCTGAATCTCCAGCCTTCCAGCCCTCCCAAGTGGAAGTTGGTGTTTCCTATGTTAAATACATACAACTGTAGTAAGCAACAAGGTGATGATACTTATTGTGGAGTCATATGGAAAAAAATGGAAAGAAGTTGACTGGTAGTTGCAGAGAAGAGGAGGCAGCAAAGTACTTGAGTAGCGGCTTCACTGTGATAAGTAGTGTTGGGCGAGGGGAAAAGAGATAACGTGGACCTATCTCATTTCCCCACGGAAATGAGAGCGGAGGAACCAGATAATAGGATACTCCTTTATTCCATGAGGTCTGACTAAATTGTTATGATTTATGGTGGATTAAAGGTGACCAGAAATCCATACATGAAGCTGTAAATCTGTTTTCCCTCTTTTTATCTCCTCTTTTTGAATTTGAGTTTAAGTTGTCTGTTTGCCCTCTCTTGAATTTGGCCCATGATTTCCTTTAACCAGAAACCACAGAAATTTGGTCACTCTTCTGGAGAAACCACTTAGAAGTACAGCAAGAGGGAAGGAGAAGGGACTGGGGAAGTCATTCTGGATGTTATAATCTAGTGGAAACTTTGCTGATAGAACTTGCATAAGTGACCCCAGGCAAGATCAGCAGAAAAAGAGTCAATCTGATTATAGAGTAAATAATAAAATGCTGGGTCCTTAATCCATGAAGGTTTATTTCATAGTCATAGACAACACGTAAGGTGAAACAGCTGCAACAGTCTCAGAGCAGTGTACTTGTTGTAATATAATGGTGGAATGCCACAGCAGAAAGCAAGAGACTTCTGTGGCTGGGCAGCAGGATGACTCCTTAACACTTGACACAAGGAACTCTTCCAGTTCCCACTGTTTCTCAACATGAACATGTGTCACTTCCCAAAGGAAACAATCTGTACCCTTCTGAATTAAGCCGCTACCCTAGAATCTTTTCCAGATCTTCCTAACCCTCAAACCAAAGTTTGTGAACAGTTGATTGAGAACCCATGCACAATGAGTCATGTTTGTCTTCAAAATGCCTATTGCCTTACTGGAGATCTTAGATCATTAAAAGTTCCATGCCCTGAGGCTTATTTATTCACTCAAGGAACCAAAATACAATGTATAACTTCATCTCCAGCAAGATTTTCAATATAAGCCGGAGTGTGCACATGTTGGATGCCAAATCAGTGAGTCAAATAATGTAATGGTTACCTCCAAACCCAGTATGAATTTTACTGACAGAACTGGTGGTCATTTAGTTGTAGCAGACACTGGGCCTATGACTGAAGATGGTAATTTTTAGTAGAAAATTCAAGGTTGATGGAGGGGAGGGAGAGTGGTCAGACGAGCAAGACCAACAAGAGACTTCAAAATGCAGGGTTGATCATCCCTGGCTCCCAAGCCTTGCTCAGGGTTTTCCTTAGTATTGGTAGCATTGATTTTCATTGATATGCTTGTGTATTTCTCTGCTAAGAGGGATAAGTACAGCCTAGCATTATTTTTAATTTCATTAATATTGTATCTTTTAATAATACTGTTTTTACACTTGATTAGGTGTTTTTATGGATAGCATCAACCATCTCTCAGAAAGCAATAACAACAACAAAAGCTTAATAAGAAATAGACTCCAAAAGGATGTGTTGAGAAATAATGTTCAAGCTATCCGGAGTTGGGAGTAGAGATACTGTCCCTGCTGATAATTTTGGGTGAAAGAATCACTTGACTTGGAACTATGACATTTTTTCTAACCCAACTCATTTAATAAGATGGAAATATGACCATTTCCCAATATGCTTGTGTTAAATAAAGCAAGGAAAGCATAGTAGGAGCTAATATACAACAGTAAATCAAAGTGTGTATAATCTACATGTGCACATTCAGTCACCAGACACCAATTTTTCATGGATTTGTTTACTATACGTGGAAAAATGGAAAATTCCTCTGTCGCTCATCTATTCATCCACCATGCAGATGTTGATAGGACACCTAACATGTACAAAGCCCTGCAGAGACACATTAGGTAAAACCATACTTCCTGTCCTCCAGACAAGGCCTTTACAGTCTCATAAAGGAGATAAGACAAGATGTGAACACAAAGAACTGTGATCAAGGTAATAAATGAGTAAGTACCACAGGAGAAAAATAAGGTGAGATGAAAGTTCAGAAAAAGGAGACATCACTTCTGGCCAAGGGAAATATAGAGTAGAATGATTTCTTAAAAGTATAATTTATCACTCTCCAACTCCTAGTTTAAAAGCCTTACACAGTTATTAGCTATATGACCTTGGGAAAAATCATAAATTTTCTGTGTCTTGGTTTGCTTATCTTTTTAAAAGGAAGGGTTGGACTAAATGATCTTGAAGGTCTTTTCCGCTCTAAAGTACCAGGATGCATAATTTTTCAAGAGCAGGACCCAGCTAAATATGTGACAATCTATCTATACAGCCAGAGTAACTCTTTAAACCTAAATAAGATCATGTTACCCAAAGCTTAAAATCCTTTTATGACTGCATTTCAAAGAAAGCCCAAGTGTCTTTTGATGGTGTATGAGTTCCACCAGCCCCTGCTCATTTTCTCTTGCCCTGTCTTCCAGATCTGCTGCTCCTGGCCCTTCTCCCATCACAGGCACCTTGTCCCCTACCCTGAAGGCATAGGGCAAATCATCACACATGCTGTTCCTTCTCGGAAATGCCTTTGCACTTCTCTTTTAAAAGAATGTATGTAATGTATGTATGTTTATATGTATGTGATGTGTTTATGAGTCTTATGAAAAGAATAATAGTGCAATTTATTTTTAATTTACTTTTATATTTTATTATACTACCATAAGATATACAATTACAAAGATGTTCATGTTTTGGTTTTGGTCATACAGTGTTCCAGCACCCATCCCTCCACCAGTGCCAATTTCCCACAACCAATGTCCCTGATTCCCTCCCCGACCCCTAGACTGCCTCTATGCCAGGTTCTTTTTTCTTTTCTCTCTTTTGCTCTCTCTCTCTCTCTCTTCCTTCTCTTACACACTATGGATTGCAATACATACATTTATAGGTTATCATGTGTATCTTTTCACCTGTAATCAGTGCTCAGTTCTAGGCTGGTATTATCACTTTCGACAAATATTAGCACATTGTTCCCTTCTGTCTTATGTAACCTCTCACTCCCACATGTCTGTGATAGATTCCACCTTTGACAAGACCTCCTGATCCATGTTTTGCCTGACCTTGGATATTGGTATCATACTATATATATATATATATATTGTATATATTATATATATACACTATATATTATATATAATGCAAATAAATGCAGTCATTCTATATTTGTCTTTTCCCTTCTGGCTAATTTCACTCAACATTCTCCTCTCATGTCCATCCATTTTTAAGCAAATTTCATAACTTCATTTTTCCTAACAGCTGCATAGTATTCCATTGTGTAGATGTACCAAACTTTCTTTATCCAGTCATCCGTTCTCATGCACTCTGGTTGTTTCCAGATTCTGGCTATTGTGAATAGTGTGCTATGAACATAAAAGTGCAGATGGTGTTTCTGCTGTGTGTTTTTGGCTCCCCAGGGTATATTCCCAGGAGTGGTATGCCTGGGTCAAACGGTAGCTCAATTTCTAGTCTGTGGAGGAATGTCCATATAATTTTCCAAAAAGGCTTTGTTTTCCAGTCGACATTCCCACCAACCTTGAACAGGAGTCCCTTTCTCCCCGCATCCACGCCAGCTTTTTTTTTGTCCTTGCTCTTTGGATATATGCCTGTCTCTGTGGTATGAGACGATATCTCTTGTTTTGATTTGAATCTCTCTGATGATTAGTGGTGATGAACTTTTTTTCGTATGCCTTTTGTCATTCAAATTTCTTTCTTGTCGAAGTTTTTTGTTCATTTCTTCTCCCCATTTTGTGATGGGGTTGACTATTTTCTTCTTGTAAAGTTTTATCAGTGCCTGATATATCCTGGATATTAACCCCTTATCAGATGTGTATTGGGTGAATATTCTTTGGACTGTATTTGTATCTTGGTCACTGTTTCTTTTAAGGTGCAGAAGATTTTCAGTTTCATGTAGTCCCGTATGTTTATTTTTTCTTCTAGTTGCTTTGTTAGTGGTGTTTCATCTTTGAAAATCCCTTTAGTTTCAATGTTGTGGAGGATTTTTCCTATATTTTCTTCAAGGTACTTTTATGGATTTTGGTCTGATATTGAGATCTTTAATCCATTTTATCTGATTTTTGTGCATGGTGTTAGATAGAGGTTCAAGTTCATTTTTTATATGTAGCTGCCCAGTTTTCCCAGAACCACTTGTTGAAGAGGCTTTCATTACTCCATTTTGTACTTTTTTTCTCCTTTATCAAAGATTAATCATCTTTGATAAAGGAGAAAAACACATCATCGTGTGTTTAATGATGGGTGTCCGGATACTCAACTCTATTCCATGAAGTTGATAGATACTAAACTACATACTAGTTTATTATCAAATAGATACTAACTCTATTTTAATTTGATATGACCCCATCAATGAATTTATTTATTTTTATCCACAGGTCTGTTTTCATTCCAATACCATGCTGTTTTAATTATTACTGTTTTATATTACAGTTTGAAGTTGTAAAAGTGTGCAATTTAATAAAGTCAAATAATGCCACAGAATGACAATGCAATTGGGTCATAAGGTGGGAGAAATAAAATCCTTCAATAGATCAACTGATGCCTAAACTCTGGTTTCCATGAACTCTTCCTTACTTCCTCTAGGTCTGGTGTCCTAGGTTTGAGGCACTCTACTTTTCCTTGAGATGAAATTCCTCTGAAATCCTGGCATGATAAGGGATGGGTTGTGGGTTGGATATTTAGGATTAAGGGCAGATCTAAGATATTAATATGCTTTCTACTGACTTTCAAACCATTCTTTAATTATTCTTCTCAGCACATTTACTCCACATATCTGACAACTTTTCTGGGAAGGTGAACATTTGGGGGAAGATCAAAATTGTAGGTTGACTCCTTAAGTCTGACCTGCACGTGCAAATACTTGATATTCCATCTTCTTGGTAATGCAACATCTTCTTCCACTGTTAAATTTTCCAAAAATGAGCTCATGCTCTGTAATCACATTTCCCCCTTCTTTTCCCATTCTGTGTCTTTATTTCTCATTAATTCTTTGTATACTTAATTTTACCATCGTGTGTGGAAAGAACAATTCATATAAGATTTATGTCTTATATCTTCCATGCTTTTTGTTTTCCTTTTTTTTTTTTTTTTTGCTTTTGGGTCATACCTGGCAATGATCAGGGGTTACTCCTGGCTCTGCACTCAGGAATTACTCCCTGGCAGTGCTCAGGGGACCATATGGGATGCTGGGAATTTACCCTGGGTTGGCCACAGGCAAGGAAAATGCCCTACCCCTGTGCTACTGTTCTGGCCCCTATACCTTTCGTGCTTTGTTACAATGCCTCTTCCCTTATCTTATTATCTTATGACTTTCATCCTTCGTATATAAGATTTAGTCATTGGTTGGCTTTCCAGACCATAGGCCTAACATGATCTTCCTGAAATATAATGTAAGAGCACCTTGTTGGTGTCCTTTAAGACATTTAATATAATTCAATGCTGTATACATGGCATTAATATAATTTAATGCCACTTCAAATACATATGTGTATTATTTTAGAATCTGTTGCTCTTCCTAGAATACAAACTCTAGGAAAGTAAAAGCCACAACTTTTCTATAGTCAAAGGTTCATACATACATTTTTTTTGCAATTTTTGAGTGAGAAGAATTCTTCCCTTGAATGTCTCTTTGGGACTCTTATCTAGCTGCTATACATAAATGTGCACATACATGTGCACACATGCACAGGCACACACACACAGACACACACACAGACACACACACTCCTTGGATCCCAGGATTTTCTCAACTTTTGCCAAGATAATTTTCTTAAAGTTTGTTCTGCTGCTTTACAAAATTAGCCAGTAAACATTACTGCATTAAAGTTTGGAGGAAGGAGACCTCCAATGGCCATCATTGACTCTCATCCTCTGATCTTTACACCATGTGGAGTCCTTTCTCATCACAGAAGGACTGACTCCTGTAACCAATAGGATCTTCCAGACAGTTAAGCATGTAATTTTTATGATAAAGTCAAGAAAGACCTGAAATTTCAAATTACTTCTTTTTAATTGAATCACCATGAGTTGTACTGTTACAAACCTGCTTACAAGGGTTTAAGCCATATAATGTTCCAATACCAGTCTCTTTAGCAAGGCACATTTCCCACCATCAATGTCCTCAGTTTACCTCCCACCACACCCCCAGCCTGCCTCAATAGCTCTCTTAGGTCCTTGTTCTCTATCTGTTTTGGGGGAGTCACACCTGCCAGTATTCAGAGCTTACTCCTGGCTCTGTGCTCAGCGATCACTCATGGCAGAGCTCATGGGTTCTTACATGGTGCCAGGGATCAAACCAGGGTTGGCCTTAACCACTGTACTGTCACCCCTCTCTGTCCTATGCTTGTTGATTTTCACTTACCTATGGACACCATTCCCTGCATGAGGGAAATTTAAATAAATTTAAATAAATAAATACAAATAAATTATAGATCTATTGGTAAAAATCTTCATGTTTATTCACCTGATCACTTGATATCCTGTTATTCATCCATTCGTTCCATCAGGTGCCAGTAATTTTTCCATTTGACCCTATCATGTGCCAGTGTAGCCCAATGGCATCTGCTTGCTCCAAAAATGAAGAGCCTCAAACCACTCAGGGTCTTAATGAAGCAGTCTGACCATCTTGTAGGTGGGCGGCCACGTGATCTTTTGATGTCCCATGGAATCCAGTCAGTAATGGCTCTAGTCCAGTGGTTGTCTCCAAATTGCATTGCATGTCAGCCCATCTGATTTTCATGTATATTATATATATGTATATATGTATGTGTGTATGCATATATATACGTATATATTCTGTGGAAAAGGAATTTGTATCACACCTGGATGCTAAGAGGTTGTTCTTGTTATATGCTTTAAGGTCACTGCTAAATGTGTCTTGGGGACAGTATGAGGAGCCAGAATCCAACCAGAGCCAACAGTGTGGAAGGAAAGAGCATTAACCCCTGCACTTTCTTTCTCTCAGTTTAAAATCCCACAGTTTAAAGTCTCCTAGCACCAACTAGGCAAATCCCTCTAAGAACCCATGATATTTGTGGGGAAGATGGTTTTACTCATCCTCTTCACTTTTACATTTTGAGCTTTTCCCTTTAGTTTTCTTCCTTTTTTTTCTACCCTTTTCCTCTAGCCTTTTACTCTCATTTTCCCTAAGCACACATGTGTAGTCACACTCACATATACATATACACAAGAATTGTTTATGATTACAGACATTGATGGGATTGATTTTAAATTACCTGAGGATTATAGTTAGATTTGTTTTCTTTGACATTTAAATTTGTCACCCAAGTTGCTGTGAAATCTGGAGAGGACGAGATCAGAGGAAATTCTGTGGTCAGGAAAAGCAATGTTCCTGTAAAGGCTGAAGAGGTCCTGTTGCAGCTGACAGCTTGCAGAAAATCAGAGACCCCGATCTTAAAATGGGCCTCAGGGAGAGAAAAAAAATTACATGTCTAGGAATAAATCTTTGTTAGATTCTGCTAGATTAGCAGGAAGGATGCCTTATTTTCCCAGCCACAATACATTTCCTACATTGAGATAAGTGACCTCTAGTTTATTTCCTTGCAAACCAGATTATAACCCTTTAAAATGAAACACCTCACCCTATGGTATTTTCATAGAATAGAGTGGACAGCTGTTGTATTTGCCTGCCCAGTATCCATTACCTATGATTCTGATAACACTCCACTGGGTGTCTGGTAGTGGGGGGGCCCTTTCCATGCCTGGATCCAGGGCTCAAATATGTCCAACATTCCTGTCACAGAAGTTAAAATAAAGTGTCACAATTGAAGTGTTGCAAATCTTTTGCTCTCAGCATCTGTGACTTGAAAAAAGTGCCCATTTCTTCTTGGCTCCAGATTCTTTATGCTGTATCAGTAATATAACTGAGTGTTTGTTCCTTTCCTCTTTAAAGTAAAATAGTTTTATTTAGGAAATATGAGATAGAGTGAAAGATAGAATATGTTCCAGAGTGAGCAAGGGCTTCTATAAAGAGAAAGGAAAGAGAAAGAAGAGAAAACTTCACAGAGGAAAAATATTAGGCATCCCCAGCTGGAATATGGACATCCTTCCGAGATGGAGTACACCTAATAAAACAAAAGAATTTGAACACCCAAAAGTATAGGTGAGGACAATTCAAAGAATGCTGGGTTGGGAGACCATATAAGGTGTGCCAAGGATTCAATCTGAGTCAAACATGTGCAAGACAGGCATCCTTCCCAGTGAACTATCTCACCTAAGGATCTCAACTACCTCACCTAGAAGCTAATTCCTAACTTTTCAATTCTTTTTCTTTGTTAAAATGTTCCAGTTTTTCTATTTCTGTAACCTACAAGTTATCTTACAGATATAGATAAAGTCAAAAAATAATAAAGTATGAGATCAGAATCAGTTTTTATTGTACATCAAGAAGCTTTTATTTATCACCCCCTACAAACATACCTCTTCCTTTCTTGACTCGCTGAAACCAAGGACTCTCATCCATACCACCACTGCGCTCAGTAACTCAGTGGGGTAGAAACTCTATTTCATTGGGGCTTTCAGTCTAGTTTTTAAAAAATAATGAAGTAAATAAGTAAATGATATTTTGGTGGAGTATTAGGTATTGTAACAGGTGACAATAGAGAATGACTGGGTGGCCTGGAAGAACTTCTACAAGAAAAGAGATATAGTATTGCTGGGACTCATTGGTTTTGTGTTCCCCCAAAACTGCTCTGTCAGTACTCACAGATCTTTAGGTCCATACTTGGAATTACTTGAATTGGGGTAAGATTGAGATTCCAAACTCAAACTTAAAGGCGTAGTGCAAGTTCTATCACTTGATCACTTGAATCCTGTTATTCATCGATTTGCTCGAGCGGGTGCCAGTAACATTTCCATTGGACCCTACCACGTGCCAATGTATCCCAATGTCATCTGGTTAATTCAGAAATATGAAGAGCCTCAAACCATTCCTTCAGGGTCTTTTCAAGGAAGTCTGACAATCTTGTAGGTGGGCGACCACGTGATCTTTTGACATCCCGTGGGATCCAGTCAGTAACGGCTCTAGTCCAGCGGTTGTCTCCAAATCACATTACATGTCCAGCCCATCTGATTTTCGATGCCTTGGCAAATGAGACAGCTTCCCTGATTCTGGAATAGTGATGGAGGTCAGAACTCAGGATTCCTTCTCTCACTTGAGTGAGGCGTGATATTCCAAGCATAGCTCTTTCGATTCCACTCTGGGAGACCCGAATAGCATTCTCATCCTGCTTTTCGTAGGGCCCAGGTCTCTGAGGAGTATGTTAATGCAGGGTAGAGTCAAAGAGATGTGCCCAGAGCCGGAGGTTCTTTGTCCTTTTAGCTATTTCTTCGATGCCTTTGAAGGCATTCCATGCCACTCTCTTCCTCCTGTGCAGCTCAGGTTTTAGGCCGTTCGTCATGTTGACTTCTCGACCTAGGTACACAGAACTGCTGCATTCACAGATGTCTGTTCCATTGAGAGTGAATGGGGCCTCAGGAACTAGTTCATTTTTCATGAATATAGTTTTCTTCAGATTCAGCTGTCGACCTATCCTTCCACATTCTCGGTCAAAGTCAGCCAGCATTTGTGCCGCTTGGCTAATGTTTGGTGTTATTAGAACGATGTCATCAGCGAAGCGGAGGTGATGTAGTTGCCGACCATCTATCTTCACTCCCATTCCTTCCCATTCTAATTGTCACATGATGTTCTCGAGGGTGGTGCTGAAGAGTTTTGGTGAAATGGTATCACCCTGCTCGAACCCCTCTTTTGACATCAATGATCACTTCTTTGTAGAATGGTGAGATCCTGGTGGTGAATCCGTAATACAGCTCACGAAGGATCTTGATGTATTGGGTTTGAACACCCTGTTTGGCTACGGCTTCGATGACTGCTTCCGTCTCCACAGAATCAAAGGCTTTCTGTAAATCAATGAACGTGAGACATAGCGGCATCTTGTACACCCTAAAATCCTCAGTGAGCTTGGTTACTGTGTGGATATGGTCGATTGTGCTGAATCCTTTCCAGAAGCCTGCTTGCTCGCATGGTTGTCCTTCATCTAGTGTTCTGCCAATCCTGTTCAGGATGACTCGTATAAACAGCTTGTAGATGACAGACAACAGGCAGATGGGGCGATAGTTACCGATGTAGTGAATGTCTCCCTTCTTGAACAGTAGAAGTGTCCTGCTGGTTTTCTATTCATTTGGATGCCTAACAAACCGGATAGGACTATTACACTTGAAGAGATGTGGCCCACTGCCAGCAATTTTTATCTTCATTGCCTACGCACCAATATCCACAAAGGAGATGAAATCGAGAAATTCTACATGGAACTGGAGGAGGTCTATAAAAAAGATCACACCTTCTACAAGATCATAGTCAATGATTTTAATCCCAAGATAGGACCGAGAAGATCGGCTGAAGAACTCCACATCGGGACCCATGGCCTAGAATGGAACGAACAGGGTGAGAGACTGAGTTCATTATGTCCACCAAGACCATTCATGGGAACTCACAGTTCCAGAAAGCTGAAGCGAAACGTTGGACATGAGAATCTCCTGGTGGACAGTTCCACGATGAAATTGACCACATCGTCTTCAATCGACAGTTTTGTCTGACCGATGTTGCTGTCGTCCCCAAATTCCAAACAGAATCGGACCATCGTCTCCTTCGTGCAAAATTCTACTTCCCGCAACGGGAGAAAAGGCTGCAAAGTTTAAGAAGAGAACTCCCAGAATGACCACCAACTGGGAACTCTTTGACACTATTGCAGCAACATGGGAAGATACCATCATTGACAACATCGATGAAGACCTACAACCGACTGGTTCAGCACCTCCATGATTGTGCGAAGAATGCTGAGAGAGAGAAAGACACAAAAGGATGCCTGTCTTCAGAAACTCTCGAGCTCATTCGCCAATGTGGCAAGGCACAAGCCTCAGGAGACCAAATGCTAACGTCCAAGCTTGCTAAACGGTGCAGAGAAGCGATAAAAGAAGGCCTCAAAGACAGAAGAGCAGAAATACTGGAAGATGCAGCAGAAGCCGGGAAAAGTATTTGCACCGCCCGCCTGTCCTTCACCAACTATAAGACTAAGATGACCTCCCTCCGACACCCTGATGGATCTATCACATCTTCCAGAAAGGCAATGGAGAAGATTATCCAGGACTTCTACTCAAATCTCCTTGATAGCCACATCCACCTGCCCACATACCAAATTCCGCAGGATGGATATGTCATTCCCAATGTTCTCCCTTCTGAAATCTGACATGCCATCTCATCGGTAAAGAAGGGAACAGCACCAAGCCCAGACAAAGTCAGACCAGAACACCTGAAGAATCTGCATCGGTACTCATCAATACACTAGCTCGGCTCTTCACATGCTACCTGTCCGAATGCAAGGACAGGTATTGTCCCAATGGAAAACCAGAAAGTTCTATAGCCTTTTTGAATTATTTTCCCAGACAATAACTATTCTTTTTTTTTATAAGGGTAAAGGTGGGGGGGGGAAGAGTCGGGTCATGTGTGTTTGCTCAGAGAACACTATGAGGTATTGTGGCTTTGAAGTGAGGTCATTTGCAAACAAAGCAGGTGATTTCCCTCTTGTACTATCTCTTCATTCACCTCTTTGATAATGCATTCAATTTTAAGTTCTTAAAAAACCAACATAACATAGACATTGGCTGTAAATTTTATTTAATTATTTTGTCTATACAAATTTTACTTTTCTTTTACTTTATTTTTAATTTTTATGGAGATCCCATAATCTACAATAGTACTGATATCTGATATTTTAATGGAGATACTGTAGTCTACAATAGTACTGATATTTTTATGGAGATACAATAGGCTACAATAGTACTGATACTTTTGTCAGATTCTTGAAGCACTACTACAATATAGGCATCACTAAAGTTTTTTGCTGCACTAGAAAGGGCAAATTTTGTTGTTGCTGTTCACAAATGTTTTAGCACAATTATAAATAGTACCTCATATATGACCACTCGGGCCAGAAGTTGCTCTCCATCCCGTCCCTGACCCCTCGTGATCAGTGGAGTGCAGGGAGTGCAATGGGGAGAGCTGGTAGCTGCCTGGTGTATCTGCGTCTGTGGTTCAAGTATTCCTGGGCTTGAAATACTTTCCTCTGAAAGGTGGGTCTCTGAAGGGTGGGCCTCTGTAGGCTGGGTCTCTGACAAGTCGGGCTGGAGATTGGCTTAGTCTCTTGGGTGGAATTCTGACGAGCTGTTGGATCTGGATGACGAAAATCGCTGCCAGCATGGTGTGGCAGTTCCTTTGGATACTTCTGAAGTTCTATTGGGATGGTGGACTCGGGCCTGAAGTCACTCCCCCGCCCCTGACCCCTTGTGGTCATTGGAGTGCAGGGAGTGCAACAGGGAGCCCACTATGCAAACAGAGCTTCAGAAGAACCCAGAGGAACCCCCACACCATGCTGGCAGCGATTTTCATCATCCAGACCCCACAGCTCGTCAGAATTCCACCCAAGAGACTAAGCCAATCTCCAGCGTGGCTCATCAGAGACACAGCCTACAGAGACCCACACTTCAGAGACTCACCCTTCAGAAGAAAGTATTTGAAGCCCAGGAATACTTGAACCACAGACGAGATACATCAAGCAGAGCAGCTACCAGCTCTCCCTGTTGCACATGGCTGCGTTGCAGAGTGCAATTTATCTCCAAATTACCAAGAATCTTCTACCCACCTCTCTCAGAGAGCATGGAAAACTACTGAGAGTAAACTGCCTGCACAGCTGAGCCTGGCAAGTTGTCTGATACATATTAATATGCCAAAAACCAGTAATAACAATGTTTATTTCTCCAACCCTAAAAGGGCCTTTAATATGGCAGCACTAAGAAGGATGAACAAGGAGTGGTTGATAAAATCTCTGGGCCAAACTAGGCTGCCAAAATGAAGAAGGAGTAAAATGACTGTCTGTACTTTCAATGCACCTACGCTGGCATCAGAAGCATATATTGAGGAATTGATGGTGCAATTGTGAAGGATCAAGAACGACAACATTGGTCTGACCAAGATGAGAAGGCTTCAATCACATCATGCCATATTTGACACTGGAGAAGAACCGTTCTTTGGAACATGCAATGAGAGAGGAGTTGGTGGTGTCAGTGTCCTTGTCAACACAAAACTGACCATGAGCATTGATTCATTTGAATGCCTAACAAACCAGATAAGACGATTACACTTGAAGAGATGTGAACCATCGCTGGCAGTTTCTATCTTCATTGTCTATGCACCAACATCCACATACAAGGAAGAAGAAATTGAGAAATTCTACATGGAACTTGAGGAGTTCTATAAGAAGATAACACCTTCTACAAGATCATAGTCGGTGATTTTAATGCCCAAATAGGACCAAGAAGATCAGCCTAAGAACTCCATAATGGGACCCAGGGCCTAGAATGGAATGAACAGGGTGAGAGACTATCTGAGTTCATCATGTCCACCAAGACTGTTCATGGAAACTCAAAGTTCCAGAAGGCTGAATCGCAAATTTGGACTTGGGAATCTCCTGGTGGACAGTTTCACAATGAAATCGACCACATCTTATTCAATTAACAGGTTTGCCTGACTGATGTCTCTGTTTTCCCAAAATTCCAAACAGGATCGTACCACCGTCTCCTTTGTACAAAATTCTACTTCACACAATGGGGAGAAAAAGCTGCAAAGTTTAAGAAGAGAACTCCCAGAATGACCACCAACTGGGAACTCTTTGGCACCATTGCAGCAACATGGGATGGCATTGATGAAGAATACAACCGACTGGTTCAGCACCTCCATGATTATGCAAAGAAGACCGAGAGAGAGAAAACACAAAAGGATGACTGTCTTCAAAAACTATCGAGCTCATTCACCAATGTGGCAAGGTACAAGCCTCAGGCAACCAAAAGCTAATATCCAAGCTTGCAAAGCAGTGCAGAGAAGCATTAAAAGAAGACCTCAAAGAGAGAAGAGCAGAAATACTGTCCGATGCAGTAGAAGCTGGGAAAAACACTTGCGATGCCCACCTGTCCTTCGCTAACTATAAGACCAAGATGACTGCCCTCTGTGATGTGATGAAGATGTGATGGGTTGATCACATCTTCCAGAAGGCAATGGAGAAGACTATCCATGACTTCTACTCAGATCTCTTTGATAGCCATGTCCACCTGCCCACATACCAAATTCTGCAGGATATGTCATTCCAAAGTTTTCCCTTCTGAAATCTGACATGGCATTTCATTGGTAAAGAAGCTAACAGTACCTTGCCCAGACAAAGTCAGACCTGAACACCTGAAGAATCTGCCATCAGTACTCATTAGTACAATGGCTCAGCTCTTCACACACCACCTGTCTGAAAGCAAGGTGCCCTCCTATTGGAAAACCAAGAGGACAGTTCAAGAAGGGAGACATCTACAACATTGGCAACTATCGCCCCACCTGCCTGTTGTCCCTCATCTACAAGCTGTTCACTCAAGTCATCCTGAACAGGATTGGCAGAACATTAGATGAAGGAAACCATGGAGCAAGCTGGATTCTGAAAAGGATTAGCACAATCGACCATATCCACATGGTAAACAAACTCATTGAGGTTTGTAGGGAGTTCAAAATGCTGCTCTGTCCCACATTCATTTATTTAAATAAAGCCTTTGATTCTGTTGAAACCAAGGTGGTCATCGAAGCCCTAGCCTAACAGGGTATTCAAACCAAATACATCAAGATCCTGTATGAGCTGTGTTACAGATTCACCACCAGGATCTCACCATTCTAAAAAGGAAGTGATTATTGATGGAAAAAGAGAGGTTCGGCCGGGTGATACCATTTTACTGAAACTCTTCAGCATCACCTTCGAGAACATCATCTGACAAGTAGAATGGGAGGAATGGGAGTGAAGATATATGGTCAGCAACTACACCACCTCCGCTTTGCTGATGACATTGTTCTAATAACACCAAACATTAGCCAAGTGGGGTCAAATGATCTCTGACTTTGACCAAGAATGTGGAAAGGTAGGTCTACAGCTGAATCTCAACAAAAAAAAGTTCATGAAAAATAAACTAGTTCCTGATGCCCCATTTACTCTCAATGGAACAAACATCTCTGAATGCAGCAGTTATGTGTACCTAGGTCAAGAACTCAAGATGATGAACGACCTAAAACCTGAGCTGCTCAGGAGGAAGAGAGCAGCATGGAATGCCTTCAAGTGCATCGAAGAAATAGCTAAAAGAACAAAGAATCTCCGGCTCCGTGTACATCTCTTCGACTCCACCGTTCTCCCTGCATTAACATACATCTCAGAGTCCTGGGCCCTACGAAAGCAGGATTAGTGTTATTTGGGTCTCCAAAGAGGCCTCACTCAAGTTAGAGAAGAAATCTGGAGTTCTGACCTCTGTCACTGTTCCAGAGGCATGCTGTCTTATTTGCCAATGCATCGAAAATCAGACGGGCTGGTCATGTAATGCAATTTGGAGATGGTTGCTTGATTAGAGCCATTACTAACTGGATATCACGGGATGTCAAAAGATCACATGGCCGCCCACCTACAAGAAGGTCAGACGTCTTTGTTAAGACCCTGAATGAACGATTTTAGGCTCTTCGTATTCCTGAAACAAGCAGATGCCATTGGGTACACTGGCACGTGATAGGATTAAATGGAAACGTTACTGGCACTCACTAGAGCAAATCGACAAATAACAGGATGTCAAGTGATCAAGTGATATGACCACATTTAATAACCATTTCATAAATAAATGAGTTAACTAATATTGCCAAAAAGAGCAGCTCTTTAGAGGATGCAATTAATTTTTGTCCATCAAATATTTATCAAATATGCAAACAATCTTTTCTGTACCAGATAATACAGGCCAAGAAAAAGGAAAAGGCATTTATATAAGACATTAAATTTTTCTAGACATTTTTGGAGAACTCAGTAGTATAATTTCTGTTCTAGAAAAAGTAGTATTTCCCCCTCTATTTTATATTTTTGCTTTTTGTTTTTTGGCCACACCCAGTCAGTGCTTGAACTGCTGCACTATCACTTTAGCCCCTCCTTTATATTTTAAAAGGCTACCTTGGTTGGGGCCGGGTGATGGTACAGTGGGTAGGGTGATTGCTTTTCCTGAGACCGACCTGAGTTTGAGCTCTAGCATCCCATATGGTATGGTCCCCAAGCATCGCCAGGAATAATTACTGAGTGCAGAGCACCCCTGAGCATTGCCAGGTGTGACTTAAAAAGCAAAATATAAAGAAAGTGTTACCTTGCAAGCTAGTAATACTAGTCTCATTTTTTTTTAAATTTCTAGCTTATTATAGCATTTTGTATTCACTCCCCGTCATGTAACTTTGCTCTTAATAGAGCAGAGAATTTCATCTCCAACTTTAGGCTTTACTTTGACTTGCTTTGACCAATGAAAACTGGGTAGATGTGTTTTGCAAGAAGATGTGCTTTGGTCTGACTTTTCTGGCACTTTCTGTCATCTGTGGTATGAACAAGACTCTGAGCTTCTGATCTTAGACTGAGAGACAGGTTGAGCAAAGCTGAACTCAACCTAAAACCTGAAACAGATCCTCTGTACCAATCCACATACCTGTGTATTTCTTCAATGCCATTAAGATTTGGGAGTGTTTTGTTATCCAGAGATGTCAAATATAAAATATTACGTTACAGTCACAAATAAAAGTAATGGATTTAATAACAGTGGCTTTCATAATTTGAGCTTAAAATGGAAAGAAAATTCTACTTCCATTAAAATCAGTATTGGAAAAGATATTTTGTGATTTTCTTGTAAGTTCCATGAAGGTGAGCACACTAAATTGAGGGGTATTTCCTAAGAGAAAAACAGTGAAGTAGTATTTGAAAGAATATGATGCTGCAATGAAAGAGTGAGAATGAAAAAGGAAAATCATAGTAGGACAATGCCTGGTCCTCTCAGTAAGTCATAGGAAATCCAATAACTCCAATGTTCCTGTATCCAAAAGTTAGGGACTTCAAGCAAATGGTTGTTCAACAACAACAAATGGCTGTTCCTCTCCCAACATCAGATTGACCACTCTTCAACTAAAGCAGAGGAAAACTTACTATGTAACAACAGAAATAAGGTTCTAGACTGATGAATAGGAATGATAATATTTCAAGGGCAATATACTCCTTGTACTTGAATTCTTCTGCTACCACAAATAGAATTTTATTTAATTTTGAAATCTTGTTTGTTAGGGGCCACACTTGGTGGTGCTCATGTCTTACTCCTAGTTCTGTGCCTAGGAATCACTCCTGATGGTCTCGGGATAATAAAGGGTGCTAAAGATTGAACCCAGGTTGGCTCTATCCAAGACAAGCACCTTGTGGCTGTGCTTTAACTATGTCTGCCTGCAAATAACATTTGAAAAGCCGTTTAAAAAGTTAATAGAAAAGAAATAGGAGAACCTCAAACAGAACTATATCAAAAGGATAAAATTCTCTTAGGTAAGATACATGATTCTAAAGGAAGGTATGGGGATATTTTCCTTTTGGTGAGACAATAGCTGGAGAGCAGAATGATGACTTCGTTTATAAGAAAAAAAACTTTAAGGAGCTAAAGTGATAGTACAGAGGTTAAGGGCTTGCTTTGCATGAAACTGACCAGGGTTCAGTGTTTGATAACATATGGTTGACCAAGCACCGCCAGGAATGAGTTCTGAGCAGAGCAAGAGTAAACCCTGAGCACTACTGGATGTGGCCCCAATAAAAAGAATAAAGCTTAAAAAATAAAACGGGGATAGAAAGTAAATATGTTAAATGTTTTCTTTGTCCCGACATGTAGGAAGTGCTTGGGTCAAGTGTCCAGGCTGTGATCCACAGTTTCTGAGTCTTTGTCTTATAGCTGCTTTTGTGCAGCAATGGTCTCACCTTGCCAAATTTCACTCCAGCTTGTGTCCAGAAGGATTGTATAAATGGTTGCTGTGACCTCTGACAGGCGGACTTTATGGGAGGAATTCTTTATAGCTCTCTTATTCCCTCCAATTCCTGTTCAGCAAAGATCATCTGTCTCAGTGAAATGGCTTTCCCTGATCGCTCTTGCTGTCTGCCTTCACCCATAATCGGCAACAGCAATCTGCTTTGTTCCAGCAGAGAGCCCTGTCATCTCTCAAGGCAGGGAGAATCATCAATGGCATCTCACTTCAACAAATTAGCCACAGTGTTTACACTGCAAGTCCTGGGGCTGTGCTTTCTAGAATCTCAAGAAGTTCCCAGGATTCTAATGTTTTCAAGTGAAGGGGTTTTCATCCCATGCATTTCACTAGTTTAACTTAGTATACAAAACTCTAGAAGATCCTCTGCTCTCTCTCTCTCTCTCTCTCTCTCTCTCTCTCTCTCTTTCTCTCTCTCTCTCTTTCTCTCTCTCTCCCTCTTACATTGACTGCCAATTGATACAAGTAAAAAGGCACTCTAGCACAGGGGGATAAATTATCTGAAAATTGGGAAGACATATTTGTGTTCTAGTTCTGCCTCCAATAAGCCAACCATTAATTGAGTGACTCGAGGCAACTCATTTCTCCCTGAGTCTCTGAAAATGTAAAATGTATACTACGCAATTGACCAAACTGTAAAATGAAGAATGTAGGGGTTGAGGCTAGTTTTTAATAGTGTATCAAGCACTTTCTGAACTTTCCTTCATGAACTTTGTTGGGAAAGGCCATATGAAACCCGCACAGATCAGTGTCCAGTTTTCACCTTAATCATGACATAGGAACAGGCTGAAAAGATCCATAAACTCTTTCCTGACTTCCCTCGTGGCACCGCTAATATAAGTACAAAACCACAAAACTGTGATACTACCAGGTTATTTCTAGCCAGTGAAGTCTTCTCTGAATCCTATTGTACTGGTCCTCAGAATTCAAAGCATATAGTCTCAGCATTTGAAGAGCTCACATTATAGGACCAAGGCCAATGAAACGACATTGAAAAACATCACAGTTAGGGTGACCTAAACAACTTCCTGAGGCTCTTTTTCAGTCCATGAGTCAATATATAGAAAGAACAAGCTTATTAATCAAAATTGCTGATCTGCTCAATGTCTAATTATACCTGTCACTTTTGTAGCCCACAACCCCTGCTTGACATGGCTTCTCTCTCTGAAGTCTCAGAGCTGTATTTGCAGACCAGTTTTTAGTTGATCTGTGTATTTTCTGTCTGACACATCTCTTCCACATGACAGTTCAAAATTGTCCAGAGAAATGCTAAAACCTCTCTATAGAAGAACCCAGAAACCCAGACCACACAAACCTTTTTTCTCTTCCTCTCCCCCTGAGCCCTTGTTAAATTCCCAATCATCTCTCAAGGCCAAATGCAAATCCTTCCTCCTCCAAGAAGTCTTTCTTGATCCCCTCCCCATCAGACTTAATCCTTCCATTCCTCGAAACCCCCAAGCACTTTGTACCTTTATTATTTTAGCACTTACTTAGCCGAGTCTGTCTTACATTAATGTTATTTTGTGAAAAGTCTTTCCTATGACATTTTGCGCTTCTAGAGGGCATAGCTTTATTTTTCTTTCCATTGTCTGCTAGGTCCAGTAAAGTGCTTTGCATATAGTAGGCACTTAAAACTGTTCCATTTAGTGTGAAGGTTAAAAAGTGAGTGAAAAAGGAACCATGTCTTATATATTCCTTTAGTTCAACGTCACACACACACACACACACACACACTTTATGTATTGAATTATTAAAAATGTTGAATAACTTATAAATGCCTTAAATAATGCAATAATGTGAAGGTAAAAATTCATCAACTTTGTAATTATTTATAATGCACATTAAAATAAAGTTTATTTAATTAATGTTCTGAGTAAAATTTGCCAGTAATATTCATTTAGAAGTAAATGCTCCTTTCATTCATGCAATAAATTAATTTATAATGAGTCACTACACACTTTAATTTGGAAGGAATGCATACTTTTAATGAAACACTCAGAGTATTTAATTAATCATTTACAACAAGCCATGAAAGACATGAAATACCATATTTTCATTTAAGTGACTATTTCCTAGTATAATAAACTTTTCCACTCCTACTCAAAGCAAGCTAAAGTCATTTATGTTGTAGTATTTAATATTTATCATTTGTCAATTTTTGCCATCTTCTCATTCTTTTTCTGCCTGCCCTTTGTTTTGCTTTCAAACTAAAGCAAAGACTGTTAAAGTGATTTTTTTCTCTCTCTCTCTCAACCTCTCTCACACTTCACCCAATGTCATGACATCCTATATGTATATTTTTTTAAGAATAACAAAGGTATTTTCTTTTTTTTTAGCTTTATAGAACTATAGAAATTTGCTATATGTTGCCTACTTGACATTTTCCACATCACTTTTTCAAATTGAGTTCTATTTAAATTCTCTATGGTAAATTTCCTTTTGACAATCTGTGCTCCTTGGGCAAAGTTAAACATGAAAATGTATTCATTGTTTATGATAATTATTTTCTGTTCCTCTTTTACAGCAGAGCTTTTATTAAATGATGGTTTGATAAAATCTAAAGCTCGATCTATTCATGTAGAAATACACTTTAAATTTCTGATAATGAGAATTCATTCAAGAAAAAGTTGGATAAATATTTACTGAGTATTATGAGCTAGATACTGCTATAAATAAATTTATAGACTTGTATGGGAGAGAGATTATTTAAGCAATTTCAATATTTTTTGTTTTTAGGACCACATCTGGCAGTACTCAAGACTTAAACCTGGCTCTGCACTCACGTACCTCTCCTGATGGTAATCAGAGAAACATATATGACACTGGGGATCAAATCTGGGCCAGCCACATGTGAGACAAGCACCCTATCTGCTGTACTGACACTCCTGCTCCAGAGTCTATATAAATAATTTAAGTGCAATATGGCCCTTTATTGTCTGTATCACTGTATCACTGTCTTCCCGTATATCATTGATTTCCTCAAGTGGGCCCAGTAATATCTCAATATGTCCTGTCACGTGCGAGATAGCCCAAGGGCATCATCCTGCTCCAGGAACATAAAAGCCTCAACCATTCCATCAGGTCATGGAATGAAGTCTATAATTGTTACTGGTATTTGCAACTAGGATCTCACCATTCTACAAAGAAGTGATCATTGATGTCAAAAGAGGGGTTCGACAGAGTGATACCATTTCACCAAAACTCTTCAGCGCCACCCTCGAGAATATCATGTGACAATGAGAATGGGAAGGAATGAGAGTGAAGATAGATGGTCTGCAACTACACCACCTCTGCTTCGCTGATGACATCGTTCTAATAACACCAAACATTAGCCAAGTGGCACAAATGCTGGCTGACTTCTACCGAGAATGTGGAAAAATAAGTCTACAGCTGAATCTAAAGAAAACTATGTTTATGAAAAATGAACTAGTTCCAGAGGCCCCATTCACTCTCAGTGGAAGAAACATCTCTGAATGCAGCAGTTATGTGTACCTAGGTCGAGAAATCAACATGATGAAAGACCTAAAACCTGAGCTGCGCAGGAGGAAGAGAGCTGCATGGAATGCCTTCAAAGGCATCAAAGAAGTAACTAAAAGGACAAAGAACCTCCGGCTCCAGGCACATCTCTTTGACTCCACCATTCTCCCTGCATTAACATACGCCTCAGAGACCTGGGCCCTATGAAAGCAGGATGAGAATGCTATTCGGGTCTCCCAGAGAGGAATCAAAAGAGCCATGCTTGGAATATCATGCCTCACTCAAGTGAGAGAAGTAATCCGGAGTTCCGACTTCTGTTGCTATTCCAGAATCAGGGACGTTGTCTCATTTGCCAAGGCATCGAAAATCAGATGGATTGGACATGTAATGCAATTTGGAGATGAGTGCTGGACTAGAGCTGTTACCGACTGGATCCCACGGGATGTCAAAAGATCACTTGGCCGCCCACCCACAAGACGGTCAGACTTCCTTGTCAAGACCCTGAAGGAATGGTTTGAGGCTCTTCATATTCCTGAATCAACCAGATGCCATTGGGCTACATTGGAACATGGTAGGGTCCAATGGAAATGTTACTGGCGCCTGCTCGAGCAAATCAATGATTAATGGGATTCAAGTGATCAAGTGATTTGGCATGTCAAATAATACATGGTTAGATTGCCAGGCTCTGCCATGTGGGTGGGATACTCTAGTAGTCACCTCAAAACTTGAGCTATTATTGATGAACTGCATGGCCACAAAGTGGCTGTGTGAGCCGGGCTGTGATCAGCTCTTCTGTTGGGTGGAGCTCTGAGGAGAGGGATCTGAATCTGGAAATTGGTGGCCCTCATGGTGTGGGGGTTCCTCTGGCTTCTTGCCAGGCTCGGCTGGGGTGTCGGGCTAGGGTTAGGAACCCGCCATCCCTCCTGGATGCCTCGTGATCAGCTGAGCACAGGGAGAGCAATTAGCAGCTCTGCCTCTTGTGTGTGAGTATGGCCATTACTACAACAAAATATAGAGTCGAAATCCCCAGAAAAAACAGATATAAGTTAAACCAATCCATAGAATGTGAGTTAGAAACTGCAAATATTCACAGAGAACAAACATAAAGATAAATCAGACCTTAGAGAGTCAAATAAAATAAGAATTAGAATGCACACTTGCATATGATAATATAGAAATATTAAAGACAGAAGTCAGAAATAGTGATCCTCAGAGAGGTGGATTGCAGATGGAGAAATAAGAGTGGTTTTAAAGAAGTAGATATCGTCAGAAGCTAGCAAGAAAAATCCAGCAGAATATAGAGACATAAAAATAAGCAGGGAAAGAGAGAATGAATGTCAATGTTGATGAGAAGAGTACAATGTTGTGTTCATTACCTTTCTGAGCAGACACCGAATACTACAATACAACCTTTGGCTTTTTAACGTGTTGTGTTACCAAATATAAATGGCCTCCCAGAGTTCATTGACTCCTCTTTGGTCTTTATAGCTGCTCTTGATTATGAGAAAACTTTTAGAAAGAAAGCTTTATTTTTGTCTTCTGCAATAACATGGGAAGAAATGGAGCATGTCATTACCTGAATGATTTACTTATTTTGTCGCACAAACCTACATCTCCATTATAACAATGAAACAGAAAAAGAACCATGAATAAACTCTGTTTGACAAAAGAATACCTATGTTCTTGTCTTACACTCTCTCTTTCTCTCTCTTTCTCTGTTTTGGTGGATAAAGGGAAAATGCACATAGTGTTGGAGGCTTGCTCTGCTTCTATGCTTGGGGGTCATTCCCAGTAATGTTTTTGGGAACCATGGTATGCCAGGTTTAACCTGGGCTTCCCATTTGGTATTCACTAGGAAGGAAGGAAGGAAGGAAGGAAGGAAGGAAGGAAGGAAGGAAGGAAGGAAGGAAGGAAGGAAGGAAGGAAGGAAGGAAGGAAGGAAGGAAGGAAGGAAGGAAGGAAGGAAGGAAGGAAGGAAGGAAGGAAGGAAGGAAGGAAGGAAGGAAGGAAGGAAGGAAGAAAGGAAGGAAGGTAGGAAGGAAGGGAAGAAGGAAAGGAATGCAAGGAAGGAAGTGAGGGAGGAAGAAGAGAAGGAAGGACAGAAGGAGAGCTGGGAAGAAAGGAAGGATGTTAGGAGAGGAAGGAAGGAGTAAAGGAAGGAAGGAAGGAAAGTAGGGAAAGAAGGAGAGGAGAGAAGGAAGGAAGAAAAAAATTATAGCTCTTCCATCCTTTAACAACTGTGCTGTCTAGCAACCCATAGGTTTTGCTTACTAATAAACTACTTAATATAAACTTCTTAAGTATAAAATAATAAAAATTTAATAAAATTGAGAGAAGTTTCCAGTTCTCTCCATACCAGGTTGACACTGAGACACTTGGTAGGGGACAGAGTTTGAGTCTGGCCTGTCTCATCAGAGCCCCAGCAGCTGAAAAAATTTCCACACTCTACAATCCCTGCCATGTTCAAGGCAGGACTCCTCTGCTAGGGTGAGCCTCACCCATGAATTTTTTTTTTGACCCATGAATTAATCTTTTGAAAAACTCAGTTACAATCTTTGGAATTCCTGGAGCTGGTGGCTGAGAGACATCAGAAACTCTAGTATACTGATATTCCAAGTAGCACACCACATTTAATAGATGCAAGTATAAGGCAATCAATAACAAAATATATAGTCACAAGCTATATGAGTCACAAACTCTCGAGCCTCAGGCAATCAATCTAACATCCAAGCTCACAAAGCAGTGCAGAGAAGCAATAAAGGAAGACAGCAGCAGTACTGGTTGATGCAGCAGAAGCTGGGAAAAGTATTTGCAACACCCGCCTGTCCTTTGCCAACTATAAGACCAAGATGACTGCCCTCCAACATCCTGATGGATCTATCACATCTTCCAGAAAGGCAATGGAGAAGATTATCCATGACTTCTACTCGAATCTCTTTGATACCCACGTCCACCTGCCCTCATACCAAATTCCACAGGATGGATATGTCGTTTCCAACATTCTCCCTTCTGGAATCCAACATGCCATTTTGTTATGTAAAAAGCATATAGCACCCAGTCCAGACAAGGTTAGAACCAAACACCTGAAGAATCTGCAGCCAGTGCTCATCAATACACTGGTTCAGCTCTTCACACGCTACCTATCTGAATGCAAGATTCCGTCCCAAAGGAAAACCAGCAGAACTATTACTATTCTGTTGTACAAGAAGAGCAACATCCACAACATCAGCAACTATTGCCCATCTGCCTGTTGTCTGTCATCTACAAGTTACTCACTTGAGTAATCCTGAATAGATCAGCAGAACAATAGACAAAGGATAACCATGAGAGCTAGTCGGGTTTCTAAAAAGGATTCAGCATGATTGACCATATCCACATGGTGACCAAGTTCATTGAGGTTTTGCGAGAGCTCAAGATGCCGCTCTGTCTAACACTCATTGATTTAAAGAAGGACTTTGACTCTGTTGAGTCTGAAACAGTCATTGAAGCCCTAGCCAAAAAGGGCTTCAAACTCAGTACATCAAGATACACTGTGAGCTGTACTATGGATTCAGCACCAGGATCTCACCATTTTATAAGGAAGTGATCATCAATGTAAAGAGAGGGGTTCAACAGGGAGATACCATTTCACTGAAACTCTTGTGCCACTTCTTGGCAAATGAGACAATGTCCCTGATTCTTGACCATCGATAGAGGTTGGAATTCCTGATTTTCTCACTTGTGTGAGAAAATGCTTGGAGTATTACACTTCACACACCTGTGTGAAGCATGATACTCCAAGCATGACTCTTTGGGATAACCAAACAGGTTTGGATATCATGCGACGTTATGCCATGGCTGGAATGAGAAGGAATGGGAGTGAAGATAGGCGGTCAGCAACTACATCACCTCGGCTTTGCTGATGACATCATTCTAATAAGACCAAATATCAGCCAAGCAGTATGAATACTGGCCAATGTTGACTGTGAGTATGCAAATGTTGAGTATGCAGCTGAATTTCAAGAAGATAATGTTCATGAGACACGGACTAGTTCCTGACATTCCATTTGCTCTTAGCAGAATGAACATCTCTGAATGCGGCAGTTAGAATGCGGGTACCTAAGTCAATAACTCAACATGACAAATGCATAGCACCTGAACTATGCAGGAGGAAGAGAGCAGCATGGAATGCCTTCAAGAGCACTGAGGAAGTGGTGAAGAAGACGAAGAACCTCTGGCTCTGGGTACATCTTTTTGACTCCACCATTATTCCTGCACTGACATATGCCTCAGATCCCCGGGCCCTACGAAAACAGGATTAGAAACCTGTTTGGATATCCCAAAGAGGAATTGAAAGAGTCATGCTTAGAGTATCATGCTTCACTCAAGAGAGAAAATCAGGAATTCCAACCTCCATCAATGGTCAAGAATAAGGGACATTGTCTCATTTTCCAAGATAATGAAAATCAGATGGGCCAGACATATAATACGATTTAGGAAAGACTACTGGACTAGAGCTGTTACTGACTAGATTCCACGGGATATCAAAGGACACATGGTCTCCCACCTACAAGATGATCAGACTTCTTAATCAAAAACCTGAATGAATGGTTTGAGGCTTTTGTTTTCCTGGAATGAGCAGATGCCATTGGGCTACACTTGCATGCAAGAGGGAAAAATGGAGATGTTACTGGTGCCCACTTGAGCAAATTGATGAACAACTGAAAGATAGTAGCAAACCGTATTCTATGACAATGTATCAGTAATTTCTTACACAAAGAGTTTAATGGCCCAATAGTTCCATGTGAAATTGAACAATCCTCATTAGCTTTCTTCTAAGAAAACATTTCTGAACATTTTTAGCAAATTAGGTATAACAAGTAATATAAAAATAAATTTACTGAGGATTTTCTTAGGGGCAGGCTTATACAGTAATTGAGAAAATTGGAAATATTTGTTGTCAGAATTTGCAATGGTGGTAGGTTTGGTATTGAATATTTGTAAAAAAATTAACAATAACAACTTTGTTTAAAAATGAGTAGAAGCCTACTACATGTAATAAGTTCAGTAAGTGAAAGCAACAACACAGATGGCCCAATTCACACATAACAGCTCAGTAAAAAGGTCATGACATTAGCAATACCATGCTGAGATATATGTTGTAATAAACAACATAATCAGTGCCTGCTAAGGGAGCAGGGTTAGGAAATGAGGGTCTTTGGTGGCAATAAGGGCATATTGGTAGTGGAACTGGTGTTGCAATAGTAGATACTTGAAACTGCACTGTGAACAACTTTGCAAATCAGTGTTCAAATAAAGTTTAAAAACTAATAAAATTTTTAAGCTTTTAAAATTTTTAAATAAACTTTAAAAGTTGATTTTAAAAATTTACTTTAAAAATTTAAAACTTTGGGGGGCCAGAGAGATAGCCCAGCAGGTAGGGCGTTTGTCTTGCATGCAGCTGGCTCATGCCAGCCGGATTCGATCCCTGGTATCCCATATGGTTCCCTGAGCACCGCCAGGAGTGATTCCTGAGTGCAGAGCCAGGAGTAACCCCTGAGCATTGTCGGATGTGACCCAAAAAGCAAAACATAAATAAATTAAAACTTTTAAATAAAAAAATTAAATTAAAATTTAGTTCCTCAGTCAAAGGAGTCAAGTATTCTGTAGCTTATTGCAGAACTCTGTTGGGAATTCAATGAATATATAGATCATTCTGATATCAGAGAATGTTCTATTAGTCAGAACCTTGTAACCATGGGCAAATTATCATCTGCCTAACTTTTCTCATCTATTAATAGGATCAAAAATAGTTCCTATTTCAAAAGATTCCTATGCAGGATTAAATGAGTTAATGCTGTAAAGAATATAGTGTATCAGACATGGGAAACCTTATTTAAGTGTATGTTAACAAGTAACAATTAACATCCCTGAAGTAAAACTGCTAAGTGCAAATAATATTCATCATGAATGAAAGGGGTGGGAGGGAATCGATTCCTGTATTTTCCCACCAACTAAAGTTCTCTTCCTACGACTTCCCTTGGTCTCCACTTGTGTTAGTTTTATTCAGCTGGGAAGACCACCAAGCAGGAGCTCTTCTCTATTGCACAGTGAGTGCTTGATAAATATTTATACTAGAAATAATAATGATGTATATGGAAAAGAATCACTCCATCATCTTGGAATCGTAGCCACTGCCAAAAAAGTGGATGACTTCAAGCAACTCGGCTGTGCTCCATAGCAGATTAGAGAGGAAGTGAAAAACTTAACTTGTTTGGGGATTTATGATGAGAAATAGTTCTGGTAACCAAAGTCTCTTGGATACAGCCCAGACTGGTAATCCCACTTGAATATATATTTGGGTGTTTTATCATAAATATAAAAAAAAATTTGTTGCCTGTGAGAGTCAAACTGTGTCGTTGAATGGAATTCTTCCTCACCCTCACCACGAGGATGATGGACAGATTGTAAAGAGAGGAACTAATGTCAAAAGGATATGCACCAAAAGAACAGACATGAATTTTTCCTTAGTGGGAAGATTTTCTTCCCATGAAAAATATAGGACACATCAATGAAAGACATAACCTCTTTATCTAATAATAATTGATTTACTCTGTTGTCATCCCTACACCAAGTCTTCCCTCTAGTCCACCTCTAGCAATCCTATGATCAATCATAGCCTTTGTAGCCATCCAGTTAATAGAGCCTTTATTGAGCTTCAGAGGGTTCATCTGCGTTTGATGGGAGCCAAGAAACTGTCTCGATCCTTTGAGAAGAAATTCTGTCATGCTACGTCTTTCAATACAGAGAAAGGTGATAGCAGATAAATCATCTGCTCAAATGAATAAGCAGACACTCAGTGGCATACACACTAGACTGACTGCCAGGGATATTTCTTGCTGGCCAGAGATACCCATTTATATTCAGGAAAAAAATTCTCTTCTCTTTAATTTAAGAAACAAGGCAAAAGAGCTTTCAAATAATGCGCATTGCAACAACCAAAAGACCCCCCAAAGAAAACCCTCAAAAGACACAACATATCATACTGAGGTTGTAACATGATAAAGATCTTTTATTAAAAATGTAGTTAATTAATTAATTATATACCTCCGTGAAATATACAATTATATAATGGACCTCGTTTCCAATGAATGGAGACGTTACTGGCGTCTGCTCGAGCAAATTGAGATCAACAGGAAGACAAGTGATACAAGTGATACAAGACAGTGTTATAGCACCCATCCCTCCACTAGTGCCCATTTCCCACCACCAATGTGCCCAATTCCCTTCCTCCTCCCCCAGCCTGCCTCTATGGCAGGTGACAAAGATCTTTTAGTGTTTAATACTAAACGGACTCTCATAGCAGCAGATGTCATTTATCTGGCAGTATTTTATTTCCTCTTACATATTTAAGTCAAGAAAATTAATGTTTTGGCATCTAGAAGCATTAAATATCCTGTGCATTTCAATTATTTTCAAACTTTCTGAACTAAAAGTTCTGAAATACATTTTTTTTACTTTACATATGGTGCCGAAATATGTTTCTAATTATTTTCCATTGACTGGGGTACTGTGATTTAAAATATGGTTAATGATGATTCTTTGTGTGCATAATCCAAACACCACACTCAACACATCCTTCCCCCAAAGGTCCCAAATTCCCTTTTTAAATGTCTCTGCTAAACTTAGTTCTGTGGTTTAGTTTCCTCATTGTATTGCTTTTTGTCCTTTGTTGCTGTCTATCTTTAAGTCACACATATGAGAGAGATCATTCTGTATCTATATCCTTCCTTCTGACTGACTTCACTCAATATGATAATGTTCATTTCTACCCAAAACTGAATGATTATGTTCTTTCTTAGAGCTAAATAATATTCCATTGTGTATACAGATCACAACTTCTTTATTCATTCGTTTGGGCATCTGGGTTGTTTCTATATCTAGGCTATTGTAATAAACACAACAATAAACACAGGTGTGCATATGTCTATTTTGGGTCTTGATGGTAGATGCCAAGAAATGGTATTGCTGGGTTTTATGAAAGTTCTGTATGTGTTTATTTTTTTGTGAGATCTTTGCGTTTATTTTTTTGTGAGATCTTTGCATTGTTTCCCTTGGAGGTTAAAACAGATGGCAGTTCCGTTATCAGTGGATGAGAGTTCCTTTCTCACTAGCCAACCAAACTAGGTGTTTCCAGACATTTTCATATGTGCTGTTCTAGCTGCTGTGAGATGATAGCTCAATGTTATTTTAATTTGCATTATCTTTATCAGCAGTGATGATAAACTTTTTTTCCTTTTTTAGTGGACATTAGCCCTTCATCTTATTATTGTGTGCATACATATTCTTCCATTTGTTTGGGTGTATTTTAATTATAGCTGAATTTCCTCTTGTGCTGTAGAAGATATTTTCTTGATGTAGGCCGTTTGTTTTGTTTTTTATTTGGCTCTATGGCCATCTTGTTGGAGACACCTCTAGAATCAGTTTCTTGTAGAGTTCTGCTGATATTTTCTCAAGTGTATTTTATGTATTCTGGTCTAATCTTGAGGTTTTTAATTAATGTTGATTTTACTTTTGCAAATGATGTGAGGTGTGAAATATAGTTTCATGTAACTATCCAGTTTTTCCAATGCCATTGTTGAAGAGTTTTACTTTGCTCCTTAAAATAGTTCCTTTGTTGTAGATTAGTGTACACACACTTGGGGATTTAACTCAGAACTCTCAATTCTGTTATACTAGTCTACATGCTATCTTTATTTCAGTACTGTCGGGAACCCCCGCCAGGGTCCCCAACAGTGCCGGGAAGCGAAGTTCCCTTCTACCTCCGAGCCGGTGGGGAATGGATGAAGACTCAGGAATCCGATGTTTTAAAAGGCTTTACTTATCACAGGTTCAGGCATACAAGTCAGCAATAGGAGAAACCCTGTGCTTAGGATTCCCAGCTAGAACCCAAGACACTTGTAGGCCAAGATGGTGGCCACCACGTGTTAAGGTTCTGTAAAAGGAGAAGACAAGACTCCCAAAAAGGGTGCAAGCTCACAAAGAGAGCCCAGAGAGAGGAAGAAAGAGAGAGAGAGAGAGAGAGAGAGAGAGAGAAAGAGAGAGAGAGGAAGCAGGCTGGTTTTATACCCCTGCAACTCAGACCTCCCACTATTATGGGAAGCAGGAAGGGTTAAATGCCCTTAGGTAATTTCTCCCAGCACCTAAGCTAGGCTCTATTATATGCTAATGTTTTGAGCCAAGATCTGCCTGGAAATGCCTTTATAGGGTAGAGAAGGGGGGTTTCTGAGATGGCATGTCTCTGTACCAAAGATTAATACTAATGCCAGTTAAATATTTTTCCAAGCCTTCACAAGTCTCATCTACTTCACGGTAGTTTTGTATTTTAGTTGCCTTTGAGTTATCAGGGAGCCATGCTTGCTTCCTTGGAGACAAACAGCATTTCTCTCTGGTCTATTACTTAGAGATCCAACATGGCCAGGCAAATATGCTGGTAAGATCTAGCTAGTCCCACAATGATTGTGGTAGCATGAGAGAATATTTATACCAGCTAGTACAGAATACATGGTCAGATAAACTGCCACATTGAGACTACCCCGCTATCTATGAAGTGACCTGCAGGAGGCAATCCAGGGCAGATGCAGAGGCTCTTAGAGGAGTACTGCAACACAGTACCATGCCTATAGCTCCTTAGTATAGTTCAAAGTTGGGACATAAAATGTCAATATAATACTGACTTCATAAGAACTATTAGAGATATTCTGTTTTCTCAATATTTTTGAAGAACTTGAGGAGTATTGACACTAAATATTCTTTGATGTTTTGTTAAAACTCACTGATGAATCCATCTGAATTTGGAATTTTTTGTTCCAGGGGGCACTTTAAATACTGTTTCAATTTATTCGCTCATAGTTTTCTACATGTGTATAGAAAGTTAGAATTTACCAGAGATTACAGACGGTTTATTTCTTCATGATTTTATGCTTCAGGGGAACACATAGTCATCATTTCATTGGATGATTCTTATTAGAAGATTTTAAGATATAATGCAACATTCATATGAGATAACTTCAGTAGGAAATCTAGATATACAACATCCCAAAATTGCAATGGCAGTCAGCTGATATTATCAAAACCTCAATTTTTCCAGGCGCTTTTGGTCTACTTTATCATGTGTCAGTCATCTCTGTCACTAAATTGCTGCCACTGCAACCAATTATTATATTTTTCACATTTACATAAAAGAATGGGAAAAATTATAGAAGGAAAGTTAAAAAAATCCTGTACTACCAAATCACTTGATCACTTGATCACTTGAATCCCGTTATTCATCGATTTGCTCAGGCGGGTGCCAGTAACATTTCCATTGGACCCTATCACATGGCAATGTAGCCCAATGGCATCTGGTTGATTCATGAATATGAAGAGCCTCAAAACGTTCCTTCAGGGTCTTGACAAGGAAGTCTGACCATCTTGTAGGTGGGCGGCCACGTGATCTTTTGATATCCCGTGGGATCCAGTCGGTAATGGCTCTAGTCCAGCAGTTGTCTCCAAATCGCATTACATGTCCAGCCCATCTGATTTTCGATGCCTTGGCAAACGAGACAGCATCCCTGATTCTGGAATAGCGACGGAGGTCAGAACTCCGATTCCTTCTCTCACTTGAGTGAGGCGTGATATTCCAAGCATAGCTCTTTCGATTCCTCTCTGGGAGACCACGAATAGCATTCTCATCCTGCTTTCGTAGGGCCCAGGTCTCTGAGGCGTATGTTAATGCAGGGAGAATGGTGGAGTCAAAGAGATGTGCCTGGAGCCAGAGGTTCTTTGTCCTTTTAGCTATTTCTTCGATGCCTTGAAGGCATTCCATGCTGCTCTTCTTCCTCCTGCGCAGCTCAGGTTTTAGGTCGTTCATCATGTTGATTTCTCTACCTAGGTACACATAACTGCTGCATTCAGAGATGTCTGTTCCATTGAGAGTGAATGGGGCCTCTGGAACTAGTTCATTCTTCATGAAAATAGTTTTCTTTAGATTCATCTGTAGACCTATCTTTCCATATTCTCGGTCAAAGTCAGCCAGCATTTGTGCCGCTTGGCTAATGTTTGGTGTTATTAGAACGATGTCATCAGTGAAGCGGAGGTGGTGTAGTTGCCGACCATCTATCTTCACTCCCATTCCTTCCCATTCTAATTGTTGCATGATGTTCTCGAGGGTGGCGCTGAAGAGTTTTGGTGAAATGGTATCAACCTGTCGAACCCCTCTTTTCACATTAATGATCACTTCTTTGTAGAATGGTGCGATCCTGGTGGTGAATCCATAATACAGCTCACGAAGGATCTTGATGTATTGGGTTTGAACACCCTGTCTGGCTAGGGCTTCGATGACTGCTTCAGTCTCCAGAGAATCAAAGGCTTTCTGTAGATTAATGAACGTGAGACAGAGCGGCATCTTGTATTCCCTACAAACCTCAATGAGGTTGGTTACCGTGTGGATGTGGTTGATTGTGCTGAATCCATTCCGGAAGCCTGCTTGCTCGCATGGTTGTCCTTCATCTAGTGTTCTGCTAATCCTGTTCAGGATGACTCATGTAAACAGCTTGTAGATGACAGACAACAGGCAGATGGAGCGATAGTTGCCGATGTCATGAATGTCTCCCTTCTTGAACAGTAGAACTGTCCTGCTGGTTTTCCATTGGGAGGGCACCTTACATTCGGACAGGTAGCGTGTGAATTCCGAGCTAGTGTATTGATGAGTACCGACTGCAGATTCTTCAGGTGTTCGGGTCTGTCTTTGTCTGGGCCTGGTGCTGTTCCCTTCTTTACTGACGAGATGGCATGTCGGATTTCAGAAGGGAGAACGCTGGGAATGACATATCCATCCTGTGGAATTTGGTATGTGGGCAGGTGGATGTGGCTATCAAAGAGATTTGAGTAGAAGTCCTGGATAATCTTCTCCATTGCCTTTCTGGAAGGTGTGATAGATCCATCAGGGCGTCGGAGGGCAGTCATCTTGGTCTTGTAGTTGGCAAAGGACAGGCGGGCAGTGCGAATGCTTTTCTCGGCTTCTGCTGCATCTTCCAGTATTTCTGCTCTTCTGTCTTTGAGGTCTTCTTTTATCGCTTCTCTGTACTGTTTAGCAAGCTTTGATGTTAGCATTTGGTCTCCTGAGGCTTGTGCCTTGCCACGTTGGCAAATGAGCTCGAGAGTTTCTGAAGACAGGCGTCCTTTTGTGTCTTTCTCTCTCTCAGCATTCTTCGCACAATCATGGAGGTGCTGAACCAGTCGGTTGTATCCTTCATCGATGTCGTCAATGATGGTATCTTCCCATGTTGCTGCAATGATGCCAAAGATTTCCCAGTTGGTGGTCGTTCTGGGAGTTCTCTTCTTAAACTTTGTAGCCTTTTCTCCCCCATTGTGGGAAGTAGAGTTTTGCACGAAGGAGACAGTGGTCTGATCCTGTTTGGAATTTGGGGACGACAGCAACATCGGTCAGACAAAACTGTCGATTGAAGATGATGTGGTCTATTTCATTGTGGAACTGTCCACCAGGAGATTCCCATGTCCAACGTTTCGCTTCAGCTTTCTGGAACTGAGAGTTCCCATGAATGGTCTTGGTGGACATGATGAACTCAGATAGTCTCTCACCCTGTTCATTCCATTCTAGGCCATGGGTCCCGATGTGGAGTTCTTCAGCTGATCTTCTTGGTCCTATTTTGGCATTAAAATCACCGACTATGATCTTGTAGAAGGTGTGATCTTTTTTATAGAACTCCTCCAATTCCATGTAGAATTTCTCAATTTCATCTTCTTTGTATGTGGATGTTGGTGCGTAGACAATGAAGATAGAAATTGCTGGCAGTGGGCCACATCTCTTCAAGTGTAATCGTCCTATTTGGTTTGTAAGGCATTCAAATAAATCAATGTTTACGGCCGTGTTCGTGTTGACAAGGACACCAATGCCACCCGATCGTCTTTTGTCGCATGTTCCAAGGAACAATTCTTCTCTGGTGTCAAATACAGCATGATGCAACTGACGCCTCCTCATCTCAGTCAGACCAATGATGTCGTACTTGATCTTTTTTGCTTGCAGCATCAGATCCTCAATATATGCTTCCGATGCCAGTGTACGTGCATTGAAAGTACAGACAGTAATTTTAGTCCTTCTTCATTTTGGCAGCCTAGGATGGCCATGAAATTTTGTCTGGCACTGCTTGTTTGCCTTTCTAACTGCTGCCGTATTCAGGGCTCTTTCGGGTCAGGAAAATAAACATTTCTGTTACTGGATTTGGCATATCGAACACACATTGGACAGCTTGCCAGGCTCTGCCATGCGGGTACTACCAAATATCTCTTTTTATCAAAAATGAAAGAGATTTCTAATGACCTACCACCTAAACAAGTTAGAAAAACCCAGAAATAGTAACATAGCCAATTATGATAGTTGCAAGATCAAATGAGTGTGAATCTATAGTAACAAGTGAAATGAAAGAATATTCTATTCAGACGGTATTTATTACTTCATGATTTTAGAAAGATTAACAGGTACCAAAATGTAAAAATCCATCCTTACTCAAACTATGGTTTTTATCACCTTAGTAAAAGAGTAAAGACACTACAATGTGGCAGCACAAGATGACAGCAGACTTCAAGTCCCATATTCATCCCCAGGTGTCCAGATAAGTGCCTAGATGAGAGGAGACATCTACATTTTTATAAGTGTGAAAAATGGCAATGAATCTAGAACTGTGATCTCAGGACCTGTGCCAGTGCATTCCCCCATCTCCCAGTTAGATTTGTTAGACTTTCCATATTGTACTGGACCCATATCTTGGTCTACAATACTGAACTCTCATGAAAAGTCAGAAAAATAACTGAGCACAAAAATCAATACAATCCTAATCTAAAATTAACAGTAAGATCCAGTCAAAGAACACATCTTCTGAATCAGTGCTGGACACTTCACACAAGTCACACAGGAGTACTAAACCAGAAGGTGATATTCTTGAAGGTGGAAGAGGAGACCACCATCTACTGAGCTCCTTCAGGGCCCTTCCTGGCAGTAAGAGGGGGACACTGATAGTGAATTGGAAGGATCCACTTGCCACCATGCCACGTGGGGGAAAAACACAAATTCCCAATAAGAGTAGTGGATGAAGAAAAGAACCCTGAAGCATCAACAAGGAATACCCACATACATGATCTCTCTGATTAAGATTCAGAAACAAAATGGTGAGGATGTTTAATGAGCTCAAAGAAAGAGTGGAACAGACATCCAATAAAATACATGAGGATATGAAAGAAATAGTGAGATGAAAAGTGAATAAAATACTAGAGGAAAGAAGAGCAGAACTAAGAAAACTGCAAGCAGAAGTGTCATTAATAAAAAAAAATTCTATAGATAAAATGAGAACCTCAGTGGGTGCCCTCAACAGTGAAATGACAATAGCTGAAGACAGAATCAGTGAGCATGAAGATGAGCTGCCGAAAGCATTCAGATAAGAACAGATGGAAAAGACCTCAAAATAGCTCAAGGGTGGGCAAGAGAACTATAGGATGAATGCAAGGAACAATATAAGAATCATTGGAGTCCCAGAGGGATAGGGAGGCAACTCCAATGAGGTAGCAACAGTTAAAGACATAAATCCTGAAAAGTTTCCAGAGCTGGAGAATGCAGGCATCCAGATTCAAGAACCCCAAACAGTACCACCTAAAAGAGACCCTAATAAAAATACTCCAAGAAATACCCTAATTAGAATGGCAGGTACCATAGATAGAGATACAATAGTTTGTAATTTTGTGCAACAAGATCAAAGAAGTAATTATGTACAAAGGAGTTTCCTTTAGATTTACAACAAATTTATCAGACAAAATCCTCCAAGCCTGAAGATGGTAGTGGGATATAGTGAAAAGAATTCCATGAAATAAATGCCTCACCAAGAAGATTTACCCAACTAGATTCTCATTCAGGTTTGAAAGAACAATACAAAATTTCATGAATAAACAACAGCTCAGGAACTTCATAGATTCAAAATTAACTTTAAAAGATGGACTGAAAGGGCTACTGTAAGATAAGCAAATCCTATAAACACAACAAGCTTATACAGAATGATGATACAAAACGCCATGATAATAACTTCCGCAATCTTAATGATTGACCTAAACACAACAATTAAGAGACACAGAGTGGCACAATGGATTAAAAAACTTGATCCAACATTCTGCTTGAAACACATTTGAACAGTTAGAGAGAACACAAGCTCAAATTTAAAGGCTAGAAGGCAATTTTTCAAGCAAACAACTCCTCAAAAGACTGGGGTGGCCATACTATTATCTGACAACATAGATTTGACACTAGAAAAGGTTAGAAGGGACAGTGAAGGACATTCATTAATAATCAAGAAATATGTATATCAAGGAGAAATCATACTTCTAAAATATATGCACCCAATGAAGGGCCAACAAAATAATTAAAACAACTGCTAGTAGACTTCAAGGAGGACATTGATAGTAATACAACTGTAGTTGTCACATGACAACAGTAATACAACTGTAGTTGTCATGCGACAATTAGAATGGGAAGGAATGGGAGTGAAGATAGAGGGTCAGCAATTACACCACCTATGCTTCGCTGATAACATTGTTGTAATAACACCAAATATTAGCCAAGTGGCCCAAATGCTGGCTGACTTTGACCGAGACTGTGGAAAAATAGGTCTACAGATGAATCTCAACAAAACTTTGTTCATGAAAAATGAACTAGTTCCAGAGACCCCATTCACTCTCAACAGAACACACATCTCTGAATGCAGCAATTATGTATACCTAGGTTGAGAACTCAACATGATGAATGACCTAAAACCTAAACTGTGCAGGAGGAAAGAGTGGTATGGGATGCCTTCAAAATCATCGAAGAAATAGCTAAAAGGACAAAGAGCCTCCAGCTCTGAGCAAATCTCTTTGACTCCATCATTCTCCCTGCATTAACAGATGCCTCAGAGATCTGGGCCCTATGAAAGCAGGATGAGAATGCTATTTGGGTCTCCCAAAGAGGAATCGAAAGACTATGCTTGGGATATCACGCTTCACTCAAGTGAGAAGGAATCTAGAGTACGGACCTCTGTCTCTGTTCCAGAGTCAGGAGCACTGTCTCACTTGCCAAGGCATCGGAAATCAGATGGGCTGGTCATGTAATGCGATTTGGAGACAACCACTGAACTAGAGCCATTACTAACTGGATCCCACTGGATGTCAATAGATGACGTGGCCGCCCACCTACAAGATGGTCAGACTTCTTCGTCAAGATCCTGAACGAACGGTTTGAGGCTATTTGTATTCCTGAAGCAACCAGATGCCATTGGGCTACACTGGCACATGATAGGGTCAAATGGAAATGTTACTGGTGCTCACTGAGCAAATCAATGAATAACGGGATGTCAAGTGATCAAGTAACAACTGTAGTTGGAAACTTCAACACTGCCTGCCACTTCCTTATAGATCAATGAGACTAAAATTTAGCAAGAATGTATTGACTTAAAGGGAAGAAATGGAAATGAGTGGCTAGTAGATATATATAGGACTATTTGTCTCCCCAAAGTGGAAAACATATTTTTCTCTAGTGTGCCCAGGAATACTCTCCAAGATAGACCATATGCTGCACCACAAAATTTGCCTCAACAAAATCAAGTAGAAATTGTATCAACTATCATTCAGGCCATGACACATTGAAAATAGAAATTAATCACACATAGAAATGTAGAATTAAATAAGACACCTGGAAATTAAACAGTTCACTAATGAACAACCAGTGGGTCACTAAGAAAATCACAGAATAAACCAAAAGATTCTTGGAAACAAATGATAATAAGTACACAAGTTACCAGAACTTGTGGGACATAGCTAATACAGTGTTAAGAGGAAAGTTTATAGCTCTGTAAGCGTTCATCAGTAAGGAAGAAAGATCCACATAAATAATTTGATTTCACAGCTTAGCAAATGACCAACAAAAGGAGCCCAAGTCAGGCGAGAGGATCAAACTTAGTACAGTAATCAATGTGTTGGAATACCCAAAATCATCTAAAAAATCAAGAGTAACCAGAACTAGCAAGGATGTGGGGATAAAGGGACTCTCATTTATTGCTGGTAAGAATGTTGACTGGTCCAGCATTTTTGGCAAACATTATGGATATTCCTCAAAAAAATTGAACTCCCATGTCTCAGCAATACTAACCTTTGTGAATATACCTTGGGAGTCCAAAGAACAAAGCAGAATAACTATCTTCACTTCTATGTCCATTGTAGCACTATTCACAAGAGCCAGAAAACAACCTGAGAGCCTGAGAATAGATTACTGGATATAGAAGCTATGTAACATCTACACAGTGGAATACTATGCAACTATTAGAAAAAAAATTAAGTCATAAAATTTGCTTATGAATGGATGGGCATGGAGAGTACTCTGTTGAGTGAAATGAAACAGAAAAAGGAGGACAGATATGCATTCATTTGTGGTATATAAAAATAATATGATACCAATATCAAAGGACAGTAATAACAAAAGCCAGGAGTACTGGTCTCTCAGGGAAGCTGCCAGGGTCCCCAACAGTGTCAGGACAGAAGTTCTCTTCTACCTCCGATGACGCCTGGGGAATGGATGAAAACTCACAAGTCTGGTGCAGTTCCAAAAAGGCTTTTAATAGTATAAAAACTCTACCACTGCAATCCAATATAATGAAAGAACTCTAGCTCTGGTCAGAACTTAGACCATACAAAAGAGCCTGAGTCTCCCACCAAAGAGAGAGAGGATGTCACCCAAGAGGAGTCCTACCCAAAAGAAGGAGCAAAAGGCTGAGGAGCCAAAAGCCAAGGAGCAAAAATCCAAGGAGCAAAAAAGCCAAGGAGCCAAAAGCCCAGGAGCTAAAAGCCAAGGAACCCAAAACTGAGGAGCCAAAAGCCTAGGAGCCAAAAAGCCGAGGAGCCAAAATCCAGTCCCATTATATACACCTAAGTAATCCAACAGGGAGGGTCCTGTCAACAAAGAACTCTAAACAGAGTGTAGAATCACGGTGCCACACCCTATTGCAGATATAAACAAAGATTATGCCAAGGACTAATCCCGAGATTACCTCTTATTTAAAACACTAGAGAGAGAGAGAGAGAGAGGGCTGATATAAAGTAATACATCTTAATTTCATGAGCTTCATGTAATCTAGATGGTACCCACAAGGTCCTTCTTATTTATTATCTGCACCAGGGTGACGCTGAGTATCTTGTTCACCGTATACTGAAAGAGTCACATTGGCCTGCTTGAGAGCAGACTAGCATAATCCTTCCTATAATCTTCCTATAGTCTCAACATAGTCAGAGAGGTAGTCTCCTGGTAAATTCTAACTGTCCCACGCTGGGTGCAGTGTGTATAGAGGAGCTGTGCCCAATCTAGAAAACATAGAAGTCTTAGTAGATGTATAAGTCAGAAGTTATTTAGTCAAGGTGACTTTTGTAACTGCCATAACCTCTAGCAGTGTTTACATAGAAGAGAGGTCTCATTAGAATGAACCTTGGCTTACATAGATCAAGTTGTGAGTGGGCAAAACACCAAAGCTCCCAAATTAGCTAAATCTGTCCTCCAACACTGGTCAATGGTTGGAATTTACCATATGTGTGTGGGACAGAGGGTAGGTAAGATGGAGAAGGAGCTACTATGACAATAATAGTTGGAGATGTTCATTCCAGACTAGAACTGACTGTTGAAAGTAGGTAAAGGGATATACATGATAACCTTTTAGTAGCTGTATTGCAAACCACAATGTGGAAAAAGAGAGGAAGAGAGAGAAAGGGAGGAAGAGGGAGAGGAGAGGATGAAAGAAAGAGATTAAGAGAGAGAGAAGAGAAAAGTGCCTAATATAGAGGCAGGCTTCTAGATGGGGGAGAGATGTGGATGGTAGGAGGGAAACTGGGGACCACTGATGCTGGAAAATGTACACGGGTGGAGTGATGAATACAGGAACACTGTATGACTGAAGCCCGTCATGAACAGCTTTGTAATGGTCTATCTCACAGTGATTCAATAAGAAAAATATTTAAAAAAAAACCCTATAATGTAAGAAAAATCAATTTTTACATTTATCTGGTAGATTTTGTACATCAGTCTCAACACAGAAATTCATAGCACTGAGTGACTGTGTTGTAAGCTGGAAAAACTAATATTTGTGCCCCAACGTGGCTTTTACTAATCTTCGTGCTCACTGTCTCCTATCGTTTTGTTCCTTAGTTCTTCTGTTCCCAGAAGAATTTAAAATATAAGCTATAAAACTTAGCTCTCATTGATTCCCTGGGGTCTAAATATTTTTCACTGAACGACTGGAGTTGAATATTTTTACAAAAATTCCCATAGAAAGATGGAGGGTGAGAACCAACCAAACCAATAAAATCTGCCATTCCTCGTCCAGGATCCAATCATCACCAAACTCAGAGCACTGAAGCTCAAAAGTATTTTTTAAGTTTAAGATGAAAGAAATATTTTGAAATACTTCAAGATTAGACTCATTCTTGTCCAAGTGTTTCAGCTAATTAAGAAGACCTTACCTTATCTTGTAAAAATCCCAGCTCTTTTTATTTGCCTGAACAATGTATTGGTTGGGAATTTAAATTCTTCCCATGCTAGGAATGCAAATATTCTTAGCTCTCATAAAATGATCTCCCTTCATAAAAGAACAGAAAGATCACCCAGAAAACAAAATACTTAGTCTGGGTTCAACTTGAAGAATTGAAAATATTTGTGTTATCTTGATTTTCAATAGGAGTTGCCCTGTGGGATCAAATCACTATTTGTCAGAGTTAATATCCCCACCTCCTGTTTAGCCAGAATCAGATGTACCAGAGAAAAGGAAAAGAAAAATAAAAAGGGAAAGTCAAGCTCATTGCACCTGGTCCATTGTGTAATATCCCACGCTGGTCTTTGAGGTGGGAATTCCTCTTTGCCCCTTCCTCCACAAGTGATCAATTTACATCCGGGAATATGAGACTTCATTTTCGTGTATCTCTTTTGTTCTGGTGCACATAGCTTTAAATGCTAGTCACGTTCATAAAATTATCTAATCCTTCCTCAAATCCTACTTTGTCCTCTCTTACTAGCCCCCATCTTGAGTAAATGTCACAGGTTGATTATGCTGGTTAGGTTGAATAGAAGATGTTTGATTTATATCTCCCCACCCCTTGTTCTTTTGTACTTTCTATCTTAGGCTTTCAATAAATCTGACAATTTTTCATTTGGAATAAACTTAAAAATGAACAAACTTTTTGAAGTTCCCTGGAAAAGTCCTTTCATATAGGATTCATTTGAGAATTTCATTGTTCCCAACAACAGCCAAGAAATCTAATCTGACAGAAAGTAAAGAAATCAAGTGGAAGACCTGAAACCATGGAGAACTGAAAAAGTTTTCTAGAACAGTTTTTCTCAGAGAGTGTTCCAGCATCATTGGTTCCTGGAAGCTCAGTTACTATCAGCGTTGTACAATCAGAACTTCCAAATTATTGATTAAAGACTCTGAAGCTTGATAGCAATAAAATTCTTGCTCATGTGTTTTTTTTAGTAATCATGTCTTTTTATTTTTTTATTTTTTAATTAATGTTTTATTATATTACTGTGAGATATACAATTACAAAGTTGTTCATGTTTGGGGGTTTCGGTCACACAGTGTTCCAGCACCCATCCCTCCACCAGTGCCCACTTCTCACCACCAATGTTCCCGATTCCCAAACCCCCTCCAATAGCCTGCCTTAATGGCAGGTTCTTTATCTCTTTTATCTCTTTCACCCTATGTCACTCTTTCTCTCTTCTTTTTCTTACATATTGTAGATTGTAATACATACACTTAGAGGTTATCATATGTATCTTTTCCCTGAATTTAATGCTCAGTTCTAGGTTGGTATTAGCCCTTTCGACAATTATTAGCATACTGTTCCCTTCCCTGTCTTACCTAACCTCTGATTCCCACACATTTGTAGTAATTTCCACCTTTGACAAGACCTCCTGATCCACTTTTCACCTGACCTTGGATTTTGGTATCATAATATATATAAATATATATATGTCATGACAATAAATGCAGTCATTTTATATCTGTCTTTTCCCTTCTGACTAATTTCACTCAACATGATCCTCTCCATGTCCATCCATTTATAGGCAAATTTCATAACTTCGTTTTTCCTAACAGCTGCATAATATTCCAATCTTTAGATGTACCACAGTTTCTTTATCCAGTCATCAGTTCTCGGGCATACTGGTTGTGTACAGATTCTGGCTATTGTGAATAATGCTGCTATGAACATAAAAAGTGCAGATTGTGTTTCTGCTGTGTTTTTTGGCTTCCCAGGGTATATCCCCAGGAGTGGTATGGCTGGGTCAAATGGGAGCTCAATTTCTAGTCTTTGAAGGAATGTCCATATTGTTTTCCAGAAAGACTGTACCAGTTGACATTCCCACCAACAATGGATGGGAGTTCCCTTCCCCACCCCCAATCCATGCCAGCACTTGTTGTTCTTATCCTTTTGGATATCGGTCAGTCTCTGTGGTGTAAAATGACATCTCATTGTTGTTTATTTGCATCTCTCTGATGATTAGTGAGGATGAGCATTTTTCACATGCCTTTTGGCCATTCACATTTCTTCCTTGTCGAAGTTTCTGTTCATTTATTCTCCCCATTTTTTGATGGGGTTGGCTGTATCTTCTTGTAAAGTTCTACCAGTGTCTGATATATCCTGGATATTAACCCCTGATCAGATGGGTATTGGGTGAATATTCTTTCCCATTCTGTGGACTGCATTTGTATATTGGTCACTGTTTCTTTTGAGGTGAAGAAGCTTTTCAGTTTAATGTAGTCCCATATGTTTATCTTGGCTTGTAGTTGCTTCATTAATGGTGTTTCACCTTTAAAGATGCCTTTAGCTTCAATGTCGTGGAGGGTTTTTCCTATATTTTCTTCAACATTCTTTATGCATTCAGGTCTGATATTGAGATCTTTAATCCATTTTGATCTGACTTTTGTGCAAGGTGTTAGACAAAGGTCCAAATTCATTTTTTTTTACATGTCGCTGCCCAGTTTTCCCAACACCACTTGTTGAGGAGGCTTTCCTTTTGACTCTGCACCTTTATCAAAGATTAACTGATCATGTTTTTGAGGGTAGGTGTCAGGATGCTGAACTCTATTCCTTAGCTCCATAGGTCTGTTTTTATTCCAATACCATGCTGTTTTAATTACTACTGCTTTATAGTTCAGTTTGCAGTTGGGAAAGGTGATGCCTCCCATCTTCTTTTCCCAAGGGTTGCTTTAGCTATCCATTGGGGTTTATTATTTCATACAAATTTCAGGAGTGTTTAGTCGATTTTTTAAAAAAATGTCATGGGTATCCTTATAGGGACCATATTTAATCTGTACAGGCTCTAGGGAGTATTGCCATTTTGACCATGTTAATTCTCCCCCATCCATGAGCAGGGAACGTGTATCCATTTCCTTGTGTCCTCTTTTATTTCTTGGAGCAGTGTCTTGTAGTTTTCTTTGTATAGGTCCTTTACACACTTGGTTAAGCTGATTCCTAGGTATTTGATTTTCTGTGGCACATTTGTGAATGGAATCAATTTCTTAATATCCCTTTCTTCTCTTTCATTATTTGTATATAGGAAAGTCACCTACTTTTGGGTATTGATTTTGTATCCTGCCACTCTACTATAAATATCTATTGTTTCTAGGAGTTTTTGGGCCAAGTGTTTAGGGTTCTCTAGGTATCATATGTAATCTCATCTGCTTATAATGATAGTTTGATTTCTTCCTTGCCTGTCTGGATGTCCTTACTGTCCTTTTCTCCTCTGATTGCTATGGTGAGTACTTCTCCAGTACTCTATTGAATAAAAGAGGTGAGAGTGGGCAACCTTGTCTTGTCCCTGATCTTAAGGGGAAGCCTTTCAATTTTTCCCCATTGAGAATGATATTCACTGTGGGCTTTTGGTAGATGACTTTGACTATCTTGAGGAAGGTTCCTTCAATTCCCATTTTTTGGAGGGCTTTAATCATGAATGGGTGTTGGATCTTGTGTTTTTTAAACTTGGTTTTACCCAGCTTAACTTAGAGCTATATAAATTGAGACACATTCTAATTTCTTACAAATCAGTATTTAATAAGCATTACCTAAGCAATTAGACAAGACATCGTTTTGTTGGTAGTGGGTTTTTTTTTAACTATTTAGAAAGTTCTTTGAACTTGTAATATTTATGCAGGGAAATATTAGAGATTAGAATAACAAGTTTGTAGTAAAAATATCTTGAATTTAACTAGGGCAAAGTATAAAATTCACCTTCTTAAATTATGACACAGGAAAATATATTTTACCTATTAAGAATTACAGAAGGGAGCCGGAGCGATAGCCCAGCCGGGTAGGGCGTTTGCCTTACACGCCGCCCGCCTATGCTGGCCTGGGTTCGATCCCCAGCATCCCATATGGTCCCCAGAGCACCGCCAGAAGTAATTCCTGAGCAAAGAGCCAGGAGTAACCCCTGAGCATCGCCGGGTGTGACCCAAAAAAAAGCAAAAAAAAAAAAAAGAATTACAGAAGAATTGGATAACACAATGAAGCAAATGGGTTTGTACCAAAGAAAATCATAAGGCTTACCTCATTTATCTTTACCTTTTGTTACCCAGATGTATTATCTTTAGATATTTTACAATTTTCTATTTTAGTTGGAGATTGTTATTGTAGAAACAAGTGACCCTCAACTATCAAAGCCTTTAAATAAAGGTCTTATCTCACTCATTGACTCTGTTCATTTCAGCGAGTTAATACTCAGTTTAATACTCTTGGATGGTTCTCCTATAAGTAGAAACTCAAACAACAAAATCTTTTCTGTTTCTCTAACTTATTGGGACTTAAAGATTATCCTAACATTGTCCACCCTGCAGAGGATGTCACTAAAAGCAGAAGTTCATGAAAGAATACCCATATACAATAGGGCTTATACTCTCATTCCTTTTTATGAGACTTACTTCGTGTGAGGTACAGGCTTGAAATGTGGTATTTATGTTACCCAGAGAAAATAAGATATCTGCACAAATACAGAACACAATCTCAGGCACAAGTCTTGGTTCCCGGTGGCTTTATAAAACCTTCCATTTTTAACATTTGAGATCTAGCTCACAATAAATGTTGATGCTAATAATTAAGCAATTTATGCAAGCATTTCTTTTCTCCCTGGATTATTTACAATGACCTCAATCAGCTAACATTCGGAACAAAGAGTTTCAAAGTCAGTACCCACAATTACAGAGAAAACAGAAGATCTTGTGGAAATTCATCAGATGATGGAGAGAAACCCACATAAATATATCTAAGCACTAACAACAAACTGCCAAATATTCAAAACCAAGTACAGCTGTGCAGAGGAACTCTAAATCTGTAGATAGTGAGAAGTCAGTAAAGAAAGGAAATGAGATGACTGTCATCCAGAAGGAGATTATCAGAGAAGGCTAAACTTTGTATAGTATTTTTCAATAGCTTGCAATTTTCCTAAAGATAAAGGTCAAAAATGAGAAAACAGAAAACCACAAAACATTTAAAATGATCCATAATTCTAATAAATGTCTATAATCTGTAAACATTATCTCTGTGAAGCTGGTCATCATATTTATATTGTCGTATTTTACTAAGTATAAATTTTATCCTAAATATCATATTTCACAGATCATGTGTTTTGTTTTGTTTTGTTTGGGGATCCAATGGGTCTCCCAAAATGGGTTATATGAAATGCTAGGGATTGAATCAGAATTGGCCATATGTAAGGCAAGTACTTTAATCCCTATATAGTCTCTTCTACTTCATGTGACTCATTAAAAAATCATCAGTATAATATTAATTGTTCCCAGTATTCAGCATAAGACTTTCAACTAGCTGCATATTCAACTATGATTTGAACTTATTACTTCTAATTTTTATTCCTAAGAATGATGTGTTGTCAGGGATAAAGAGATAATGGAAAACTCATCAATTGTTGATGGAATTGTTCCCTGGTTCAGTCTCTTGGAAAAATGTATGAAAGATTCTCAAAAATGTAAGAATTGAGTTTCCATATGAGCCAACAATTCCCCTTCCTGGCATCAAGGACCCAAAAAATACTATCTCAAAAGACATTTGCATTTCTATGTTCATCAAAGAAACTCATCTATTATTCACAATAGCCAGGGTATGAAAACACCCCAAGAGTTCAAGAAAAGATGAGTGGAAAAAGAAAGTGCAGTATACAATTAAATACTATTTATTTATAAGAAAAAAATGAATCATACAATTTGTCACAACCAGGAAGAACTAGAGAGTATTATTTAGAGTGAAATCACTCAGGAAATGGACAAACACAGAACAATCTCTTTCATTTGTGGACTACAAAGAAAAATAGTCAGGTATAGCAAATGGTTCTTGGAAACAGACTCTGAGAATCAGATGACAAAACAGATGACAAAACAGAGCCTGCCAAGGAAGAGGAAGTGACAAATGGACACTTTGAGATATTTGGTGGCAGAACTATGATATGCTAATTGTAGGTTCAGGGTTAAAATAGCATATGCAAAAAAACATATGCTAAAACATATTTTTATTAACAGCATTGCAAATAATTGTACAGAAATAAAAAATTGGAGCAGAAATAGAATGATTTGTTGAACCGTCCTTTATCTTAATACACATTTTTGATCAACACTGGTTGAAGTAAGTTCCTTATATGCGACATCCGATATAATATTCAGAACTGCTATGCCTGTACTATTCATGTCATATTCATTATATGGGTAAGGAAGTATTGGTTTAGAAAGTTTAAGTAAAAGTGGTTTGTCCAATGTGGCACATTATACACTGAAGAACTGGGTTTCGAAACTGAACTGACTGACTTTAGAAGATAAGCTCCATCCACTGTGGGAATACTCTGTCTCAGGAGTCCACTTAAATTCTCACTGCTAGATTAACCTCTATGGAAAGTTGACAGAGTAATGGATATGGCTTGAGAAGAGATGTGTAAAATCAAGAATAGTTTATGTGATGGCTTAGACAAGAGAGAGGGTAAAGTTTTATGAGGGATAATAACTTTTGCCAGGTTGAGTAAAAATATATGAGCTAGTATGTCTAGGGAGGTAAATTGGTTTCAAGCGAGAGTCTCTAAGCCAAAGTTCAGGAGTGTTTAAAAATTATTTAAAGAGACAATGGGAGTGTCTGCCTAGTCATACAAAAGGAAAGAATGTCAAAACAATACTTGATAAAGATATACTTTAGTTCTTTGATTTAGGAAACTTGCTTTCAGCTAGTAGAGCAAAGATAAGATCCAAATTACAGAGGTCCTTTTGGAGACCTTTTGTCATAATTTTCTTTCAGTCCGACATGTTCTCTGTGGGAATGCAACTTGCTTCACAGTAGCTGTACAATCTGAGGGGATTCAGAATGCATGACCTTGGATAACTCTTCCATTTCCAGTCTCCTTTCACAGCTACTTCTCAAGAGCATTCCAAATCCCATATGGAATCAAGATAGGAGCCAATAGCTGACAAGAGACAAGCATGTTGACTGAAGAAATGTCAGGGTCAAGGATAGAACAGAGAGTTATGACTACAAGCTCTGCCCTCAAACGTCGAGGATTCAAATATTAGCCCCACTGCTTCCTAGTCTTGTAGTTGCTGAATGCCTTTTCCTTCTCTGTGTCTCAATTTTCTTTGCTACAAAATGGAATTATACAAACACCTATTTATTAGGGCTATTATGAAGGAGAAATGAAGAAACTGAGAGCTATGATTATCACCACAAATGGTGGACATTTGATAACTTCTGCAACTGGTCTTCTATTATTCCAATGCTTTGAATATTGTAAGTCTTCAGAAGTGTATAGATTCAAAAAGAGGATCCAATTCTTATAGTCAGGGAGGGAACTAATGTTTCTAAGAGAAAATTAGCTTTTTGTTAAACATTCTAAACACCAGGATGCACAACCCTGGACTACACCTTCACAACATTTCTTTGTTCTCTTCTGAACTTCCTGCACAATCACTCAGATGTCCAAGAGCAGCACTATCACTTTAAGACCAACATAGAGACTTGCCCATATTTCATGTATGTGCCTTACTTCTACCATTGACAAGAACTTCTGATCCATGTTTTGCCTGCCCTTGGATATTGATATCGCTTTATAGATATAGATATAGATATAGATATAGATATAGATATAGATATAGATATAGATATAGATATACACATATATCATATGTATATATATATAAAACCCACAAATAAATACAGTCATTATATATCTGTCCTTTTCCTTCTGGCTAATTTCACTCAGCTTGATCCTCTCCATGTCCATCCATTTATAGGCAAATTTCATAACTTCATTTTTTCCAAACAGCTGCATAGTATTACATTGCGTAGATGTATCAACAGTTCTTTATCCAGTCATCAGTTCCCGGCACTCTGGTTGTTTCCAGATTCTGGCTATTGTGAATAGCAGCACATAATTTAAATACGTGTATTCTGTTGGATGATACGCCCTACTGAACCTTAGCCTGCAGCTACACTTAGCTTATGTGAAGAACTGGTCCCTGCCTTTGGGGGAATCTCCAGATCAGACACAATGGGAGTTTGGGCAGAATTGGACTGATTTCATAAGTTTTTTATGGCATAAATAATTTTATCATGAATCTCGCTTGCCCCAGATCAATATTCTGTTCCCTAGCTAAAGCAATCCTCGGGAAAAAGAAGATGGGAGGCATCACCTTACCCAACTTCAAACTGTACTACAAGGCAGTAGTAATTAAAACAGCATGGTATTGGAATAAAAACAGACCCGTGGACCTATGGAATAGAATTGAGTATCCTGACACCCAACCTCAAACACATGATCATTTAATCTTTGATAAAGGTGCAACGAGTCTAAAATGGAGTAAGGAAAGCCTCTTCAACAAGTGGTGTTGGGAAAACTGGGCAGCGACATGTAAAAAAATGAATTTGGACCTGTGTCTAACACCATGCACAAAAATCAGATCAAAGTGGATTAAAGATCTCAATATCAGACTTGAATCCATAAAAGTACATTGAAGAAAATATAGGAAAAACCCTCCATGACATTGAAGCTAAAGGCATCTTCAAAGATGAAACATCTCTAACAAAGCAACTAGAAGAAAAGATAAATATATGGGACTACATGAAACTAAAAAGCTTCTGCACCTCAAAAGAAACAGTGACTAAGATACAAAAGCAGTCTACAGAATGGGAAAGAATATTCACCCAATACTCATCTGATAAGGGGTTAATATCCAGGATATATCAGGCACTGGTAGAACTTTACAAGAAGAAAACAAACAACCCCATCAAAAAATGGGGAGAAGAAATGAACAGAAACTTCAGCAAGGAAGAAATTCGAATGGCCAAAAAACATATGAAAAAATGCTCATCATCACTAATCATCAGAGAGATGCAAATCAAAACAACAATGAGATACCACTTTACACCACAGAGACTGGCACATATTCAAAAGAACAAGAACAACAAGTGCTGGCGTGGGTGTGGGGAAAAGGGGACACTCATCCATTGTTGGTGGGAATGCCGGCTGGTACAGCCTTTCTGGAAAACAATATGGACATTCCTCCAAAGACTAGAAATTGAACTCCCATTTGACCCAGCCATACCACTCCTGGGAATCTACTCTGGGAAACCAAAAATACGCAGCGGAAACACCATCCCTACTTTTATGTTCATAGCAGCATTATTCACAATAGCCAGAATCTGGAAGCAACCCGAGTGCCCGAAAATAGATGACTGGATAAAAAAGCTTTGGTACATCTACACAATGGAATACTATGCAGCTGTTAGGAAAAATGAAGTTATAAAATTTGCCTACAAATGGATGGACATGGAGAAGATTATGTTGAGCGAAATTAGCCAGAAGGAGAGAGACAGTTACAGAATGACTGCATTTATCTGCATAACATAAATATATAGGTACATATTATGATACCAATATCCAAGGTCAAGTGAAACATAGATCAGGAGGTCCTGTCAAAGGTGGAAATTATCACAAACGTGTAGGTTTCAGAGGCTAGGTAAGACAGAAAATGGAACAGTGTGCTAACAATTGTGAGGGTACTAATGCCAACCTAGAACTGAGCATTAAATAGAAGCAAAAGGATACACATGACAACCCTTTAATGTATGTTTTGTAATCCATAGTCTGGAGAGGAAGGAAAAGAGAAAGATAGAGAAATGGAAAGAAATAAAGAACCTGTCATGGAGGAGGGCTGGGGGGAGGGGGGAGGGAACCGGGGACGTTGGTGGTGGGAGATGGGCACTGGTGGCGGGATGGGTGCTGCTACACTGTATGACCAAAACCCAAATATGAACTTTTTAATTGTATATCTTTTTAATTGTAAAAATAAAAAAAAAAAAAAAAAAAAAGAATCTATATTGCTTCTATATATTGAGTTAAATAAAAGGAGATCACTAACATCAAATAAAAGTTTATTGATGTTAAAAAAAAATATTCTGTTCCCACAGGTTCCTGCATGTTACATACAGGAACATGTATGTTCCTGTATGTAACATGCAGGACACATTGCATGTATATAACAAGCTTACATACATGTAGATATCCCAAAAGTACTCAGCCGCGTTGGATCAACCATAATGTAACAAATTCTCTGAGTTCAGAGACATGCCAGTGAGCCTCTGGGCAAACTAATGTATCTCTGACTCTAAAGGCAATGCCAAAGTGAATTATTCTGATAGATTTTGGACCTTAGTGGGATCCAGAGTCTGGGATATGCTAGCTATATATTCATAGTAAAAACTATGAATGCCATTTCCTACAAATTATATTCTGAACTGCTTTCTGGTTCAGAGATGCAGCCCCTCCTTTCTCTGCTAGGGAGATTTTGCCTCTGGAAATCAGCTCTGGCTTTTGTGAAGCTTGAGCCAAAGGCTCACGTAAAGATCTACATTTCAAAAGGGTCATTTACCTTGCTACATCTCTAGATAGCTCAACCCATGATGGGCTGGGTTGGAAGATTTAGGCGGGTTTCAGTCTATAAAAGAAGCTAGGATAAGAAGGGGCCTTTTTACCATTTTGGCTTCCCTTGGCGTTTTCTCCTCTCCATACTCTCCATTCTCTATTGGGCTTTAACACGTGGTGCTGCCATCTTGGCCTATACATGGCCAGGGCCCAGTTGGGAATGCAGAGTCCAGAGTTTTTCCTGTTCTTGGATTGTATATCAGAACCTGTGATAGTAAATCCTTTTTAAAACTGTGCTGGATTCCTGAGTTTTCATCCATTCCCACGCTGACTTTCAGAGGTAGAAGGGAACTCGCTTCCTGGTATTGTTAGGGACCCTAGCAGCTCCCCAACAGTATTCTTTTTCTTCCTTGTCATCCATTGACTTGAAAAGTTGACTAGATATAAAGGGTCTTCTTTGTTCCTCACCTTAAGTACAGGAGTCCAGATGCAAGCAGATAATTAGTGATCTTGAATCATCTTTCTTTAGCATTTTAAAATTTTCTACAGAAATTACCCAAAATCTCCTTCTATTTTCTGAAAAATCTCTATGTGATCTTACTCTTCTTAGACATTAATATCTAATATCATATATACATAAATTAATTACAAGCCACTTAGTTAATAATGTTAAATTTAAAATGATCATTTGCAAATGCACAGTGGTTTGCTACACCATGGGTTAAACAGTGCTTCAAGGGTAGTCTGGGAACCAACTCCTATGGGTGACATTGTTTCTCTGGGAAAATGCACTCTGAATTCCAGACAACCCATTTACCCACCAACTTTTGGGATATGACCCTCTCATAAGTTGAAGACTGACTAAAAATACCAAATATATTTATGTATTTTTTATCAATGCATTAAAAACACATTCTTTGGCTTTATCTTAATAGATGGAAACAAATTCTAGACTTCCAGAGAGTTGCTTCCTGACTGCTGAAACACAATTAAAAGAGAACTTGCAGGTTTTCAGCAAAAAAAGGGGCCTGGTTATTTTAATTAACTTAAATGTATGTAAGATCAATTATTTTGAGACAGTAGACAAACAAAATCATTCATGTAGTTGACAGGTTTGTGCAAATGATTTCACCAGGGTAAATCACTTTCAGGTTACATAGGACAGATGCATGCAGTGTATGTGAGAACATTTTTCTGAGAACTTTTATTTTGACATACTATGTATGCAATTAACTGGAAACTGTTTCTTTGTTTATTATCCACACACTAATGATGGGTTACTACTGCTACAATGATAGAACTTTCACATGTTATCAAGTACATTTCCTTGGTGCAATTTTTTTTTAAAGGATCAGGTATTTTTCTTTCACCCTCTGAAGTTGCAATCCTTGTGAAGTTTTACACAAAAAATGAGTGAGGAGATATATTTTAGTAACAGTTCAGTCTGAAACCAATTTGAGCTGAAACTGAGAACTGTAGCCTGTGGGAGGACAAAGAGTCAAGAACCAGCCTGAAGACTTGAGTTTTGATGCTGACCTCTGATTGGAGAAGTTTTGTGCAAGTCATCTCACTATCGCTTTAACTTTATCTGCTCCCGGAGAGGCTATGGCATCTATGAGCAGAAAGTTCCTTTTAAGCTCCGCTGTGTGTTTTCTTGAAGAAACATACTATGTCAGGATTGGTGACATTCTTCCAAATTCCTGTCTTTCCACCCAAATCACCAAAGTAGAGAACAGAGACTGGCAGTAGCATTTTAGCAATTTAACCTAAAATTATAATTGAACAAATATGAAGTCAAAACGGCTGTAAAAAGTAATGAACATGTGCCAAAAATCTGTTTTCTTTCTTTCCCTAATTCTTTTCCTTCCTTGGACTCTTCATTCCCCTCCTCTTTTTCTCTTCATTTCCTTTCTTTCTCTTCATTTCTCTTCATTTCCTTCTTTTCTTTCTTCATTTCCTTCCTTTTTTTTTTTAATTTGGGAGGTCTCCCCAAATAATCTTTCTTTCTTCTCCCTCCTCCACCTTTAGGAGAAGGACTAAGTGGTTCTGGTTATGCTGCGCCCCACAATTTCCCTCAGCAGTTCAAAAGTCTAACAAAGGGTAACTTTCAACATGCAGGGACATTTTTAATTCAGAAAAGGACCATTGTGAAAGCTAAGTACTGCCTGGTGTTTCTAGCCAAATGGACTGGGGAGTCCAGAACATTCAGATGAAAGAGTACATCCGCCTCCTGACCTCTGCTGCCCAAATCTGAACCCTGCAGCCCCCGATTTTCCCCCAATGAAGAAAATGACTGCTAAGGAGGTAACACCTCTTTTGCACTATCAAAACAGACTTTTTCATAACTTTCTTCTTTCCCCTGAATTTTGAAGGCTGACCATTTGAAAATGGCTTTCATGAATTTTGCTCTCTGCAACCTAAATCGTGCTAATTCTTTGGGGTGGGGTGGGGGTAGTATGGGTTGGATCACAAGTGATAGTACATAGAGCTTACTTCTTCATTAAGGGATCATTCATGGTGTGGTTTGCAAGACGTTATGGGGTGCCTGCGATTGAACCTAGGTTTACTGCATGCGAGGCGAGCAGTCTATATCCTGTACTGCTCTGGACAGCAGTTCTTGCTAATTTTTAAGCTCATAATTAATGAATGGGATAAGGCGGTGGGATTTGGAAAGGTGGAATGGGGTGGTGAAGGTGAGGTTAAAAGATTAAGGTGGGGTAATATACAAGGGGGAAAGATAGAGTTAAAGGAACCAACGGTCAAGTGACAAAATGAGAGAACCAGTAAATGAGGGAAGCTGCAGGCAAATGGGAGCAAACAGTAGCAGTTCTGTGTCGCACAAGAGGTTTCCGGGACACCTAGCACGTACAGCAGTAAATAATGCAGCCTGCTCCTCACTCCACACTCACAGTAAAATGAGCTGCACATTTTAAACAAATAACTAACAAATGTTAAAATAGTTTAAAAACTTTAACAGAAATGCCCAAGGACCCAAACCTAATCCAGGAGTTAACAATTGGATGGGAATATTCTCATAATCAAGTGTAATGGTTCTTTAAAAACTTGGTGTGTTTTTGACAATTATATAAAACTTTGAAAATTAAATGACTTACACTAGGCAAATACATAAGCAAGACAAACTCATTCACTGTCTTTGGGCTCCAGAACAAACTCAAATGGCTCCAAGTTTTCTAGGAAGAATGGTTTTCTCTAGGCACTTTCCAAGATTTTGTTTTGCAAAGCTGCCAGGGACAATTACAGACAATGAATTGAAAGTAACAAGTTTCGTGGTGACATCCAAAGTGCTTTTTTTTTTTTTTTTTTTGGGTCACACCCGGCGATGCTCAGGGGTTTCTCCTGGCTCTGCACTCAGGAATTACTCCTGGCAGTGCTCGGGGATCATATGGGATGCCGGGATCGAACCCAGGCTGGCACAGGCTGGCTGCGTGTAAGGCAAATGCCCTACCTGCTGGGCTATCGCTCCGGCCCCACATCCAAAGTGCTTTAAATCCAAAACTCAAAGCTAGAGGACTCCAAGAATATGCCTATAATTAAATTGCGTTTACTGTGTTCTTGCTAATAACCATATGATAATTTATTGAACAGTTTGTATTAACAAAATACCCATGGCATTAAGACAGAACCTACAGTTATAATTTATATGCTTAGTTAATATCACAGTCATTCAAAAACCTTTTTTTTGGGGGGGGTGGGGTTTACCTGGCAGTCCTCATGGCTCTACACTAAGGCATCATTCCTGGTGGTGCTCTGGGGGGCCATATGTGTTTCCAGGAACGAATGTGAGTCTATGATGTGTGCGGCAAGTGCCCTACCTAATTGCTTCAGCCCTCTAGACAAAATTTTAATGCGTGAAGTTTTTCATTTGTAAATCAACTTAAAGCAAGATATCCAGTTCTGTTTTGCCATACTCCAATTAGCCTGATAATAACAAGCAAACACATTTTAAAAAATTTTATTACGGGGCCGGGCGATAGCCCAGCGGGTAGGGCGTTTGCCTTGCCTGACCAGCCTGTGCTGGCCGGGTTCGATCCCTGGCATCCCATATGGTCCCCTGAGCACTGCCAGGAGTAATTCCCTGAGTGCAGAGCCAGGAGAAACCCCTGAGCATCGCCTGGGTGTGACCCAAAAAGCAAAAAAAAAAATAAAAATAAAAAAAAAAAAAAAAAAAAAATTTTATTACATATAGTATGTGAAAGATGGAAACTTCCCCATTAAATTATCCAGAATCTTTACCCAAAAAACTTGTCCTCCAATAGGGGGATCAGGTAAAAAGAAACCTCACACTCAATACTCATTTCATATAGGTTTTTTGGGGGGTCTAAAGTACACTGAAAAGAAGGAAGAAGATTCTGTCCAAAGATTCTTGTGGTCTTACGGAGCAGGTAATAGTAAGTATCAAGAGTGTATATGACAATAGTGAGACATCTTATAGTTCTTTTGGGACCCCAACCAGAAGTGCTCAGGGTTTTTACTCCTGGCTCAGGGTCAAGAATCATTCATGATGGGCTCAGGAGACCATATAGGGTGCTGGGGATTAAACTTGGGTCATCAGCATGCAAAGCAAATGCTGTACTTGCTGTACTAGCACTCTGGTGCCCAATAATGAGAGATTTAAAATGCTATCTAGAAATCAGAAGATCAGGATGTTGAGAATACTCATGGAGGTCTCCCAAATAATCTGAAGTGCACATAGAAAAGTTCTCTTTGGTTAAAATTTGGTTAAAGTACTATGTATATAAGCACCAACTTCTGAAAGGCTAGGTAAATAAAAGCTTTTTTGTTTTGTTTTTGTTCTCTTATTTCTTCAACTTTAAAAATATTTTATTATACCACTGAGATATACAGTTACAAAGATGTTCATAATATGTTCATATTTGGGTTTCGGTCATACAGTGTTCCAGCACCCATCCCTCCACTAGTGCCCATTTCCCACTACCAATGTCCCCAATTCCCTCCCACTCCCTAGCCGTCTCTGTGGCAGGTTCTTAACTTAATCTCTCTCTCTCTCTCTCTCTCTCTCTCTCTCTCTCTTTCTCTTTTCCTTCCCTTCCACATTGTGGATTACAATACATATGTTAAGAGGTTGTCATGTGTATCTTTTTGCCTGTATTTAATGCTCAGTTCTAAGTTGGTATCAGCACTTTCGACAATTATTAGCACACTGTTCCATTCTGTCTTACCTAGCCTCTGTTTCCCACATGTTTGTGATAATTTCCACCTTTGACAAGACCTCCTGTTCCATGTTTCGCCTGGCCTTGGATATTGGTACCATAATATGTACATATATAATATATATATGTATATATATATATATATTTATGTCATGCAAATAAATGTAGTCATTCTATATCTGTCGCTTTCTGGCTAATTTCACTCAACAAGATTCTCTCCATGTCCATCCATTTATAGGCAAATTCCTTAACTTCATTTTTTCTGACAGCTGCATAGTATTCCATCATGAAGATAAACCAAAGTTTTTTTATCCAGTCCTCTATTCTCGGACACTCTGGTTGTTTCCAGATTCTGGCTATTGTGAATAATTCTGCTCTGAACATAAAAGTAGGAATGGTGTTTGCTCTGAGTATTTTTGGCTTCCCAGGGTATATTCCCAAGAGTGGTATAGCTGGGTCAAATGGGAGCTCAATTTCTAGTCTTTGTAGGAATGTCCATATTGTTTTCCAAAAAGGCTGTTCTTGTTGACATTTCCACCAACAATAGATGAAAGTTCCTTCCCCCACCCGCATCCACGCCAGCATTTGTTGTTCTTGCTCTTCAGGATATATGCCAGTCTCGTGGTGTGAGATGATATCTCATTGTTGTTTTTGATTTGCATCTCTCTGATGACTAATGATGATGAGCATTTTTTCATATGTCTTTTGGCCACTCGAACTTCTTCCTTGTTGAAGTTTCTGTTCATTTTTCTCCCCATTTTTTGATGGGGTTGGCTGTTTTCTTCTTATAAAATTCTACCAGTGCTTGATATATCCTGGATATTAATCCTTTATCAGATGGGTATTGGGTGAATATTCTTTCCCATTCTGTGGACTGTCTTTGTATCTTGGTCATTGTTTCTTTTGAGGTGCAGAAGCTTTTTAGCTTCATGTAGTCCCATTTGATAATCTTTTCTTTTTAGTTGTTATGTTAGTGGTGTTTCTTCTTTGAAGATGTCCTTAGCTTCAATGTCGTGGAGGGTTTGTCCTATGTTTTCTTCAATGTAGTCCGGGGTGGGTCAGAGGCTTGGTGAGCCTCAGCTCCTTTGCTGCAAGTTCCGACCCTTTACCCTGGGACTGGGGTGTCTCTGCACGGTGTCTGGGGCCAACCTACCTGATACAGGGATGAGAGGAAGCGCCGGGGAGAGCTGGGTGGAAGTTAATAAAAACATTTAAAAAAATAAGCTTTTTTTGTCTTCGCTTTTTGGTGACACCAGGCAATGCTCAGGGGTTACTCCTGGCTCTGCACTCAGGAATCAATCCTGGTGGTGGTCGGGGACCAATGGGATGCCTAGGATCAAAGCTAGGTCAACCAGGGGCCGGAGCGGTAGCCCAGCGGGTAGGGCGTTTGCCTTGCATGTGGCCGGCCCATGCAGACCCGGGTTCGATTCTCGGCATCTCATATGGTCCCCCGAGCACCGCCAGGAGTAATTCCTGAGTGCAGAGCCAGGAGTAACCCCTGAGGTGTAACTCCTGAGTGCAGAGCCAGGAGTAACCCCTGAGCGTCGCAGGGTGTGACCCAAAATTTAAAAAAAAAAAGAACCCTTTACTCAAAGCTAGGTAGGTCAACCACGTACAAGGCAAATGCCCTCCCTGCTGTACTATCATTTCAGCCCCCCAAAATAGGATATTTATTTGAAGACTTTTCTGAAATGATGGTCAAAGGAGAAAGTATAACGGAAATGAATAACTTGAATAAGTTTTAGGAGTCTCAGGTACATTTGAGCTGCTTTACATCTTGCCCACTCTCATTGTTCTATCACTTTCTATAGTATTTAATGCATAAGAGGTATTCAATAAAATGTACTGACAGCTTAAAAATTGATTAGTAGAAAGCCTGTTAAATATAGTAAATTTAAAAGGGAACAGTAAAATGATGTCCTCCATAGTTTTTTGAAACGGTTTTTGGGTAGCTGTCTTCAAAGACTTTCTATTTTCTGCTATACTAAATTTTAAAGCTTGACATATTTCAGTCCATTTTGCTCATTATAATCTCATTCCTTCCTGTATCTCTATTTTTTCTCCTACTTTTTAATATGCACGTCCTTTACCCTTCATTCTGGCTTGCTTTGCAGTTAAACCGACATATTCTGCATTCCTGTTTGCAAACATTGATGATTTTTGTTCCATTCTTCTGAGTTACTTTTCTCTTTTTCTCTAATATTCGCTCTTCCAGATCTATTGAAATTCTTTGCATTCTTCAAGAACATTTTGATATCTCTATTCTTTGAGTATTTTTTTCCCTTTCTCTCTAACACAATGATTTCAATGTTAATGAATTGGTAGCATATATTAAACAAGAACTCTTCAAACTGTAACACATGTAATACAAACTTATAAACTGATTTGTTGACAAAAATGTTTTGGCTGGATAGTTAGATACTTTCCAGGCACGTAGCCTTACATTTTTTTCTGAAGAACTGATTTAGTATATGCTAGTTCCGAGTGTATGGCAATTTTACAGCATATAGCAGCTTCAAATGACAAGAGTCAACTACATATTTAAATTTAATTCATTATTAAGAATTAACATTTTGATAAACAGCCCGGCTCCAAAACTAATCTTGAGAGATGACTCAACTGAGTTTCACCAGTAGAACTGATCTTCAGGCTGAGATCTCTGGAGCTTATCTTGTGTTGGAACAGGTCAAGACACTTCACTGCAGGAAGGCCTAGCACCCCACCCAAGCCCAGCCTCTTCTGTCATACAAATGGCCCAGCTTCATAACTAATTTT